>CABHPP010125068.1:18061-46488 GCA_902168425.1 Peromyscus attwateri | reverse complement strand
TCCAATGAGAGGGCTAGTCTAACCCAGTCTTTTTGATACCATATTTTAAGGCAGCCTAAATGTCACTCAAATGTCCATACCTCTAGGTCCTGAACTATGAAGTCTTCTTTTTTGGAGAGAATATCATTATTGAAAGTGCTGCAAGAGTTGCTGCGCCCATGGTATAAGTCGGCATCTAGCCACAGACCGAACCGACCCCCTCCACCACCAAGCTCTAAAGAACTTATGTCTCCGTTGATAACATAGTAGTTTTCTCCACTCCACTTAAAGACCTCTTTTTTCTTTTCTTTTTTTTTCTTCAATCATCTCTTACAAGAAACTTATTTTAAAATAGAAATATGTTTTTTATATTCAATATTTTGAAACATTCAAACCAAAATGAAATTATAAAATCGTCTTGTACGTTCATTTTCACATTATCCTAAACTCTTAACCCTGAGTTAATGGGCAGAAGAAAATGCTGGTGAAATGGTGAAAACAAAGACTAAGGCATGAGATTTCCATCATGCTTAGGTGTTTGAATATACAGATTTTAAGTTCTTATTTTAAAATTTTGACTTTGTCAAATTTGGTGGCTTTGTAAATGAACATGATTAGAGAATTATGAATGAAATATTTTTATGACAATTTACCATGTACTTTTTTTTTTCAAGACAGGGTTTCTCTGTGTAGCTTTGCGCCTTTTCCTGGAACTCACTTGGTAGCCCAGGCTGGCCTCGAACTCACAGAGATCCGCCTGGCTCTGCCTCCCGAGTGCTGGGATTAAAGGCGTGCGCCACCAACGCCCGGCTCCATGTACTTTTAAAACAAAAATCAAAACTTTTTCCCTTCCTAGGGGCTTTTCCACATTAAAAAAAAAAAAAAAACCCTTTGTTGGATAAAGTGGCTCACACATGTTATCTCAGCATTTAGGAGGCTCACGTAAAAGGATTGTTAGCCTGGACTACGTAGAGAGTTCACTGTCAGCTCAGAATACACAGTTTTAAAAAGTCAAAAAGCTCAACTAAAATGATCGGAGTTTAAATGCATACCACTTGGCAAAGGCACTCTTTGATTTCCAGAAGGGGGAACTAAGACTTGGCATGGTAGATTCCTGAGCTGAGGTCACACAGCCCATAGCTTTAGGGGTCTCTCATGGCCTTCTGCTACTTGAGTCTCTCCTCTCTCTCTCTCTCTTTCTCTTTCTCTCTCTCTCTCTCTCTCTCTGTGTGTGTGTGTGTGTGTGTGTGTGTGTGTGTGTGTGTTCCTTCTGTGTTTGTGTTTCCTGTATTCCACAACAGTGTGCTTTAATGCCAGTGCCTAACTTACTACCCTCACAAGGTTCTGCTTGTTTTCACCCTATCAATGAGACTTTAAGGAAATGTCAAAATACTCCAAAGTCAGGGGAGTAGTACAACAACTCCTCATACCCCTACTTCCTGTTTTCATCTGAGACGGATTTGTTTTTAAAGACTTCTGTATAGTAAAAGTGTTTCACCACTTTTATAAAATGTATGGATATATATGTGTTTGTATATAATATATTATTAAGGCTATTTTATTTTTAGTTATGTTTATGTGAGGAAATATGCCTGTGGGTGAGGGTGTCCATAGAAGTCAGAGGTTTCAGATCCCCTGGATCTGGAGTTATAGGAGGCTGTGAGTTGCCCTACTACATGGGTGCTGAGAACCAAACAGGTTCTCTGGAAGAGCAGTAAGCGCTCTTAACCACTGAGTCCTGTAAGTACATACGTATATTTTTTTTATTTATTTGTTTTTGAGACAGGGTTTCTCTGTGTAGCCCTGGCTGTCCTGGAACTCTCTGTGTACACCAGGCTGGCCTCAAACTCATAGAGATCCACCTGCCTCTACCTCCCAAGTGCTGGGATTAAAGTTGTACGCCACCACCGCCAGGCAATACACACACACACACACACACACACACACACACACACACACACACACACATATTTTAAATTGGCTCCCTGGCATCTCTCCAAACCAGCCATGCTATTGTCAGTGGTGGTCTAAAGGCAGCACAGAGCTTTGCTGTGCCTTAACCTATTAGACAAGTCTCTCAGTTCTAGGCACTCAAGTCTGTGCTGAGGGAGATACTGAGGACAGTTTTACCAGCCCTGGACTTTGTCCCTTCTGGGTTGGGCTGAGGTTCATGGAAGGATCACATTCCAGAGAAACAGGAAAGAGAGAGGACATGATCTGCCTCCTAGTGCCACCCAGTCAAGCCTTCCTGCCTCCATTGCTGTTCTGGTAGAAGTCTCAGGAGACACACCCAGACTGCACTAGTTGGGTAAGGGAGTACACATCTGAAATACCAGAAACAAGATTACAAGTCATACACACTTGTAATCCTAGCACTTGCAAGGCAGAGGCAGGAGGATTGAGAGTTTGAGGCCAGTCTGGAGTACCTGGCAAGTGCAAGGCCAGTCTGAGCAGCATAGGGGTGACCTTGCTCAGAAAATAAAGTAGGGGGCAGGCAAGATGTCTCAGTGGGTAAAGGCACCTGCTGTGCAAGCCAGGTGCCTGACTTGGAATTCCTGGGACCCACATAAAAGTGAAAGACCCAACCCTACAAAAACTGTCTGTTAACCTCCACATGGTAGCACTGTGGAAGGTCCTCACCTCCCTACAATAATACATTTTAAAGGAAAATCTTTTTTTTGGCTGTCCTCAAATTCGCTACACACCCCAAAAATGGCCTTGAACTTCTGGTCTACCTCTACCTTCCAAGGGACAGAATTACCGGTGTGTGCCACTATACCCAATTTATGAGATACTGGGGTTCAAACAAAGGGCTTCGTGTGTTCTAGACACTCTACCAACTGAGCTATATCCCAGCCCCTAATCAAAAATTCATAACACTAGTTTTTAAATCTATTTTTTAAATATTTCTTTTAAAAAATTATTTAAACTTATTTTTTTTTAAATTGCATGTGTGTATGAGCACCTGGTGTGTGCCTGGTACTGGAGGAGACCAGAAGAAGACATCAGATCACCTGGAATTAAGGTTACAGACAGTTGTGAGCCACCATGTGGGTGCTGAAATCTGAACCAGGTCCTCTGCCAGAACAGCCAGGATCCTTAATGGCTGAGCTATTTCTCCAGACCCTTGACACCAGTTTTTAACCCTAGCTTGTTAAGGCAGCTATAAGGGGTCACAAGTTTGGTGGTTAAAAAATAAAATAAAACTGCAGGCCAGAGGTCTGCCATTAAAGTAGGCAAGCTGCTCCCTCCTGTGGCTCTAGACCCTCCAGCTCTTGGTAGCTAGTACCTTTTTAAAATCCTTTGGCTTGTGAATACATCATCCCTCCAGCCTCCACCTCTGCCCTCATCTGGATGACTCCCCTGCAGGCCTCTGTCTAATTCACAGCTAGAAGCTCACCCTGGTCTCACTCCTGTCTGTCTTCCTGTGAAATGGAGAAAAGACACCCAGGCCTCAGCAGAGTTCTGGGAGGGCTAGAGATAGCAAAACTAGGCGGTACTTTGCCGTAGCTTGGTGGACTTGGCTGCCAGGGTTCTCACAGTCACAAGCATCTCTCACCTCACTGAGTGCACCTGTGCTTGTCAGTGTGTGTGTGTGTGTGTGTGTGTGTGTGTGTGTGTGTGTGTTGGGGGGGGGCAGACACTCCAACATGAATTGGTAACTTCCTGTGAGCTAACTCTAATTCACTACAGTTCTTCATATCATGATTTTGCAGGCGAAAAAACTGACCACAGAGAGGCTAAGTCTCTTGCAGAAGACACACAGCAAATGGCAGAGCTAGGCTGACACCCTTCTCTTGCCTCTTGCCAAGCCTATCAGAGTAAGGGTTTTGGCATCAAGAACAGGAAGGGAAGTGATGCCAGAAGACAGAGCACCTTCATGGCTCATTTCATCCTTGTGGTACACTTTGAAGTCAGTATATCATTGTCCCCACGTGCAGAGGAGGTCAGGCGGTGGGGACAGCATGAGGTCCTGATCACACTGCCCTGTTCCCCAAGAAGGGCTGCAGATGGAGGCTAGGTCCCAATGGCAGCTGGGTGGGAGGGGAGCCGGCAGTGGCAATCAGCGTCTCAGATGCTGTGGATGAGCCAGGCAAATGCCTCTGCCCTGCTTAATGTCTCATTCCAGTGGCTCCTCGCAATTTTACCGGTGTGATACCGCTTACCCTTACAGCTAGAGAAACTGAAGCTCAGAGAGGCCGGTTGCCCGGCACAGACAGGAAGCAGATCAGTCTGCTGATTACAGTGCCCGTGTTCTCCCCCACTGTCCCCCATGTTTGAGTCCCAGTGGCTCTGGGAAAGTGCGTGCGTGCGTGCGTGCATGAGTGCGTGTGATCTAGCCCATTTGGAAAAGTTTGGGGGGTCTGTATTTTCTGTGTATGTGTTTATGTGATCATCCCCACATGTGTGCGCACATGGAGACCAGAGTACAAGCTCATCTGCCCTTCCCCATGCCATCCACTTTGTTTTTTATAAACAGGATCTCTCACTGGCCTGGAACTCACCCATTAGACGAGGCTGGCTGGCCAGCCAGCCTCAGGGATCTACCTATCTCCCCAGTGTTATGATTATAAGCACATCATGTCATCATGTCTGGCTCTTTTTGCATGGGTTCTGGGATTGAACTCAGACCCTCTTGCTTGCAGGGTAAGTACTTTACTGACTGAGCCATTACCCCAGCCCTGGGTCTAGATGTTCTTAAACCTGCATATCCACCTGTCACCCCTGTGGTCCTTTTCAACCTTTGATCCTCCTTGACATTCCAACATACTCTTTTCTCCAGCGATGACTTCCCCTGGGACACCTGTGCAGACCATCAGGACGGTCGCCAGTGTGATCAAACACCATGTAGCTTGTGGTGCCCTGGCAGAAGATCAGCCCTGCTGATACACAACACAGGACCTAATGAGAGCAGCAGCTCCTAGATCAGTGGTTCTCAACCTTTGGGTCAAGACCTCTTCCCAGGGGTCACCTGAGACATCTGCATATCAGATATTTAAATTACGATTCACAACAGTAGCAAAATTACAGTTGTGAAGTAGCAATACAAATAATTTTATGGTTGGGGGTCACCACAACATGAAGGACTGTATTCAGGGGTTGCAGCATTAGGAAGGTTGAGAACCCCCTCCTAGAGAACAAGGCTCACTCTAATTCCCTGTCACTGTGTACTTCCAACTCTTGGAGGATCCTGTGTATGCAGAAGGTGCTCATTCAGTGCTTGTCAGTGGTTGGTATGACTTCTGTCTAGGTCTTGGTGATGCTTTTTCCAAACAGAGTCCACGTCTGTGCAGACTATGGACTTTGGCCATCCCCCTCCTTAATGGTATGCCTTATCCATCAAGTAGGACTAGTCATGTGAGTATCTGCTTTCCCTTGGAATGCTTGCAAAATGGAAATTTTCCAACATAGTGTTAGTATTTCCTTATCTTTTGGCGCTAATCCCAGGATGGGAAAGACCTGTGCTGGAAGCAAACTACTGGGCCATCAAGGTTAACCCTTTAGTCAGCAAATGAAAAAAGTAAATTCCCAGCGGCAACTTGGGCTGAGGATGTAGCTCAGTTGGTAGAGTTCTTGTCCATTATGAGGAAAACCCTGGGATCTATCCCCAGCACTGCACAAACCAGGTATGGTCACACGATTGTAACACCAGTACTCAGGAGGTAGATGTAGGATGGTCAGAAGTTCAGGGTCACCCTCAGTTATATAGTGGGTTTGAGGCCAGCCTGGGCTACATGAGACCCCAGCTCAAAACAAACAAAACAAAACAAACAGGTTACATTTTTAGCCACTAATCACTAACTGTACTGGGGTACTGGGGAGCTGGTTGGCTTGATCCAGCAACTTATTTTTTTAAATATTATTATTAATTTATGTGTACATGTGTGTATGTCTGTATATGTACCTGTACCTGAGGTTAGGGCCATCCCCTGGAGCTGGAGTTACAAGCAGTTGTAAGCTGCCTGATGTGGGTGCTAGGAATAAAACTCGAGTCCTCTGCAAGAACAATACAGTCTATTAACCACTGAGCTATCTTTTCAGCCCCATCCAGCGATTTCAGATTGGCATCAGTTATGTGTTTGGCGAGACTCTTCCATGTCCTGGCTATGACAACCCTCTGAAAGACACATGCTACTTGCTGTCCTTGTGTCTCTAGAGAAGACAGTGTCTAAACAACCTGCTCTCCAGAAGCCTCCAGAGGCAGGCTGTAGGTATACTTGCTCCCGGGGGCTAGCCTGCAGAAAGCAGTCAGGGTGTATGCACTGCTGAATGCCCCAGGAAACCCTAAGGGAGCTGCAGCCAATGGCTTGCCATTGAGCCGGAGGGTCCCTTCTTGTGGCTTCCGGTCTGCTGGTCTGTGCTGTTCATTTGCTTCAGGATTACACTAAAAAGTTTCTGTCGGGGTTTAGATGTGAAGTGTCCCCCACAGGCTCGTGTGTGAACACTTGGCTCCCAGATAGTGCTGTTTAGAGAGGTTGAGGCACCATGAGGAGGTGGAGCCTCACTGGAGGAAGTGGATCACTGGGAGGTGGGCCTTGAGGGTTCTAACCTAGCCCACTCTGGTTCCAGTCTTCTTCCTGATCAGTTTAATGTGAACAAACAGTGAGCCCTCCCTGCACGGCCTCCCTGCCATGACATATTATACTCTTAAAGTGTGAGCCCAGATAAATCCATTAGGTCACTTTGGCCAAGCATTTTATCACAGTGACAAGTAACAACTGCAATGCTGCAGTGTCATTGGTGACAATGAATAGTGACATAAACATGGAGTTTATTTTCTCACAGGACAGGAAGCCTAGTGTTGGTTACTTATGTCAAGGACAGTGTTCACAAGTCTTCGGGTCTTTTCTCTAATACCAGTATGGCTGCCATAGCTCCAGGCATCACACTATGCAGTCAATGCAGGACCAGGAGGCAAAGATGTAATACCTCCTTACAGAGCTAAAAAACAAACCCATTTGCCTTCTCCTGAGAGACCATCTAAGAGATTTCTGCTTAAATCTCATTTGTCGACTGATGGCTAGTGTCACCTGACAACTTGAGAGAATCTAAAACCACCTGGGAGACAGGCCTCTGAACATGGCTGTAGGGGATTGTCTTGATTATATTAATTAATGTGGAAGAGCCTTCTTGACTAGACAGGACCATTCCCTGGGTAGGGATCCCGGACTGTATACCATGGAGGACGCCAGCTGCACAGCATCTTTCTGCTCCTGACTGTGCTCTTTCTGCTTCTGGACTGTGGGTGTGATATGCCCAGCGGCCTCACACCCCAGCTACCTTGTCTTCCCCACCGTGATAGACTGTAACTTTGACCTCAGAACCAGATAAACCCTGCCCCCACTTAGGGTGTTTTGTCGGGGTGATTTACTACAGCAACAGGAACACACACACACACACACACACACACACACACACACACACACCACAAACCAACAACAAAACCCTAAAACACAGACATTGTATGGACGGCCACCACAGCTGAGGTGGCCTGACTGGCTTGCTCAGGGGACCCAAGAGAAGCACGAGCTGAAGTCGGCAGAGGTGCGCTCACCAAGTCCCACCTGGAAAGGACACCAAGAAGTCAAAGGACCAGCAGAGTCCTCGGGACTTCAGCCCACCTGGAGAGGCAGAATAACTGACCATTCTGTGGGGATCTCTTGCCAATGCTCTGTGGTAGGGCTGCAGGTGAGGTGAGCCAGACAGTCCCCCAAGTCTTGTAGTGAATCAGGAGAGCACTGGACCCACACAGGGGGCCCTGGCCAGGCTTCTTCTGAGGATGTTAGTTCCCCATGAGGGAGCATAAGTAAATGCATTCATGAAGTAAGGGTCCCCTGGCTTCTGAGCCTTGATGACCACATCATCCCCTCACACTACAAAAGACCTAATGTGTGCTATAGAGGGTGGCGTATACCTGTGTGTGTGAGAGAGAAAACACAGCGTGCACACACACACACACACACACACACACACACACACGCAAACCCTACAAGTTTGCGTGTAGTACCTGTTGAGAAAATCCAAACTGACTATGGGTACTCCTAGATGAACTTTGTCACAATGCTTTGTCACAACAAGCCATCCTTGAATTCATACACTAAACTGAAAATGGCCCAGTACACTGAATCTGCTAGACCACTGGGCAAGCACAGTGCATGGGTTTCTCTCACTTGTCCCTGTCCAGCACCACCAGAGAGGATCTTCCTATAGTGTAGTGCTCACCTAGGAGAAAGTCAAGTGTAAGACTACAAAAACAGCTTCCATGAAGTGGGGCTTGCTCTCACACCACCTCGAAGTGGAAGTTACATAAGATGGGGACCATGTGCACACAGCATGCAGTGTGCTGGGAAGTTGGGGACCGGGTGCACACAGCATGCAGTGTGCTGGGAAGTTGGGGACCGGGTGCACACAGCATGCAGTGTGCTGGGAAGTTGGGGACCAGGTGCACACAGCATGCAGTGTGCTGGGACGAACACACAGTGGCTGACAAGAGACAGAGCTCTGGATGAGTCTTGTGGGTAGACAAGGACTTGTTTAGTGTTGGTTTTGTTCAGTCTTATGGGTGTGTTACAACGCAAAGTGACTCATTCTCTATCTCTCTCTTCTGGGTAGTTCGTAGGTGTCAAGGTTGGCTGGAGGGAATCTTCAGCTCCTAGTAGCCAGACACTACAGGGCAGTCCTGGCCCCTCTGGCCTCTACTTAGAATCCTGGTCCTGAATGTGCCATATAGCTCCAGGGAAGGTATGATTCTGGGTCATTTTTAAGAGGAACTAATGGAGAAAAGTTCCTCCCAGCATCCACAGATACAGGGGAAGTGAGTAGTTTTGATTGGCTGATGGCATTCTTGATATCCAGATGAAAACCTCTTTGCATTTATATACATCTGCATCCAGTGAAGGCACCTATTCATTGTGTGTGTGTGTGTGTGTGCCTTCTGTCTTCTGGAGGCTAGAAGTCAACCTCAGGAATTATTCTTCAGGCACCTTCCAGACTTTTCTGTTGTAGTTGAGACAGGGTCTCACTGGTGTGGAGCTTGTTAAATAGGTTAGGCCAGCTGGCCAGAGAGCCTTAGAGATCTGCTTGTTTCTGCCTCCCAGTGCTAGGATTACAAGTGTAGGCCATTACACCCAGCATATGTTATCTATCTATCTATTATTTATTTTAATGTGGTTTGTGGGGCTCAAACTCAGGTCCTGGTATATTGAAGGGCAGCACCCCCTGAGCCCCAGTCTTTCTAAGGCCCAAGAGTCTGGAACTTTCACAAGATGCTGAAGGACCAGGGGAAGTTAAGGAATGGACATGAGTGTCTGTGTTCAGCCTGGTACAAGCCATGGTCCCCAGTGCCTCACCCCCCTGGGTCTATGTGGTACGAACAGGCTTGCCAGCACATGGGCTGTTTGTTGCAAAGAGCCTAGACTCCAGGAGCCAGCTGCTAGCCACAGAGCCCACAGCCCACAATCCCAGGATCCCGGGAACCAGTGACTTCCTTCCCCCCACCCCCACCCCACGGCAGCACCAGCCTCCCTGACCTCCTGGCCAGCGTTTCCCAGCAGCCTTTTGTTTATTTGGACAACGTCTGGGGTCTCCTAGAGAAAAAGGCTCAGCTGAGTTCCAGGAAGTGAGCCCGCACTGCCTGCTTTTGGAAGGCTCCCAGCTGTCCCTCGGTGGCTCCTTTGGGCCAAAGCAGCTCAGCCTCAAGCTAGTGCAGGGCCTGCTCCAGCCCTAGTGTGCACTGAGTACCCACCCCTCATTCGCCCTGCTCTGCCACAGTGCAGACCTCTGTGCCCAACACTAGACGCTTGATGTTTCTGCTGACCTGCTCAAGCCACAGGGGCCGTTTGGTGTCACGAAACACAGCACAGCATCGTGACTGACAGCAGGCATTTTTCTTGGATGCTCTTTTCACTCCAACTTGAACTGTAGTCTTAAAAAATTAAAAATAAGTAATAAAAATTGTACTTGTTCTTAGGCAGGGGCCATGTGCCACCGCACATGTGGAGGTCGGAGGAGTCAGGTCTGTGGAGTCAGGTCTTCTTCCACATTTATGTGGGTTTCAGGGATCTAACTTGGGTCACGGGTTGGGGATTTAGCTCAGTGGTAGACAAGCGCAAGGCCCTGGGTTTGGTCCTCAGCTCTGAAAAACAAAAAACAAAAACAAACAAACAAACTTGAGTCACAAGGCTTGAATGGTAAGCACCTTTACTCACTGAGCTCCGTCATCGAGCCTTCTCTGTTCTTAAGAAATAGCCTCCAACCAGGTGGTGGTGGTGGTGGTGGTGGCGGCGGCGGCGGCGGCAGGCACGCCTTTAATCCGAGTACTCAGGAGGCAGAGGCAGGCAGAGCTCTGTGAGTTCAAAGCCAGCCTGCTCTACAGAGCTTGTTCTAGGATAGCCAGGGCTACACAAAGAAACTCTTTCTAAAAAAAAAAAAGAAAAGAAAGAAAAAAGAAAAAAAAAAGAAAAAGAAACAGCCTCTTGAATGGTTATAGCCTCTTCTGGAATCAGAATGCCCCCAGTTTTGACTCCCAATGCTGTCACTGATGATTGTGTGGCTTTGGAGAAATGATTCCATATTCTATCCTACAAAATAGAAGCTACCAGCACCCCTACTCTGATGGACTGCTAGGAAGTTTCAGTAGGATAGTCCTTACAGAGAGGGAAGAGCTGGTGTGTGGAAAGGAGGAAGGGCCAGGTGTGGTTATTTTAGTGGTCTAATTATGAAAACAGAAGCAGGAAATACTTAAAGAATCAAAAATAATCATAGGCACTGGAGAAAGCTCGGCACGGTGGCTGCATCTGTAATCCTGGCTCTCAGACACTGAGGCAGGAAGATCTGGAGTTCCCAGATGTCTAGCTCTGGCCTGCATGCATGAACATGTCTACATGGACATACACACACACCACATATAGACCAAAGACAGCTTGCTGAGTATGGAGAAAAGCTAGCACGTGTGTCCATATGTGAACCGTACTTATGCAACAATAAACGGATCTATGGCATGTGCACAATTACCTCCCACAGCCGAGGAAGGAAACCCAGAAGGGCAGCCGTGTGTCTCCAGGCTTCTGTCTCTCTCTACTGTGCTTTTTGAGACAGGGTCTCCTGCTGAACCTAGACCTCACCAATTCAGTTACCTAGACTGTCTGGCCAGGGAGCCCCAGGCACCCTCCTTTCTCCTCCCTACAGCTGGGATTTCAAACATGAACCACCAACACTGGCTTTCCCCATGGACACTATGGATTTGAATTCTAGTTCTCACGCTTATATGGCAAACACTTACCAACTGAGCTTCCTCCTCAACATGCTACTTTTTTAAAACTTAAAAAATATACTCAAGTCAGCTGGGTGTGGTGGCATATACCGCTAATTCCAAGGTGTACTCCAGAGGCAGAGGCATGTGGATCTCTGTGAGTTCAAAGCCAGCCTGGGTGTCTTAGTTAGGGTTTCTATTGGTGTTAAGAGACATCATGACCATGGCAATTCTTATAAAGGAAAACATTTCATTGAGGTGGCAGCTTACAGTTTTAGAGGTTTATCCATTATCATCATGGTGGGAAGCGTGGCAGCTGGGAGTATGGTGGTGTGCAGGCAGACATGGTGCTGGAGAAGTAGCTGAGAATTCTATATCTTGATCTGAAGGCAACAGGAAGTGGTCTGAGACACTAGGCATGGCTTGAGCATATATGAGACCACAAAGCCCACCCCTTCAGTGACAGACTTTCTCCAACAAAGCCACATTTCCTAATAATGCCACTTCCCTTGGGGGCCATTTTCTTTCAAACCACCACACTGGGTGACACAGTGAGACCCTGTCTGAATAAAATAAAATAATCCTACCCTGTCTCAAATCTCTCTCCTTCCATCCCTTCCTCCCTTCCTCCCTTCTTCCTTTCCTCTCTTGCTCCCTCCTTCTCCCTCTCCCCCTCCCCCTCTCAGAATCTACAGGGTGATTCATAACCATGTGTAACTGCTGTAACTCCGGTTTCAGAGAATCTGAAGCCTCCTCTGGCCTCTGAGGGCACCAGGCACACATGTGGTACACAGACGCACACGCTGGCAAAACATCCAAACACATAAATCTTGAACAAGTGTACACACCCAAGTTACCACAGTTTACCACAGCATGTACTTTTCAGTTTGATATTTATGAAACAAAGGTGTGTTGGTTGTTTGCTGGTAGGTTTTTATTTAGAAATAGGGCCTTGCTGTATGGTCAAGGGTGAGCTTGAACTCCTGACCCTTTTGACTGCACCTCTAGAGTGCTGGGATTAACAGGAGAGAGACCTCGCCCTGCTTTGTCATAGCTTGTAGGGTTTTGTTTTGGTTTTTGTTTGAGCAATGTCCCGGAACTCACCATATAACCCAGACTGACCTCAAGCTCACCATCCTCCTGCCTCTGTCTCCCAAGTGCTCGGGTACATCAACACACCAGGCTCACAGAGGTTTTACAGAATGAGCTTCAGAGGATACATCCCACCCATTTCTTCTCCCCCCTCTAAAATGGGGCTTACCAACTCAGTGACATGACTAGAGAGTGACAGCATCTAAGGCAGAGATGAGACGAAGATGCTTCCGGAGGTCACACAGGACTCCTCAGTGCTTCGTCACACCCGCCACAGCCCACTCCAGTCTCCAGCGTTCTTCCAAGATTTTATATATATAAATTAAACTCACAGAGGTCTGCCCACCTCTAACTCCCACGTGCTGAGATTAAAGGTGTGTATCACCATGCTCAGCACTTCTGCTGCTAATTTTTCCTAATCTAAATTATTTTGTGTATGTGAGTATTTGCCCTGAATGTATGTCTGTGAACTATGTGTGTGCCGTACCTATGGAGACTAGAAAATGTATGAACCCCCTAGGACTGGAGCTACTGACAGTTGTGAGCCACAACGTGGTTGCTGGGAATCGAACCGGTCCTCTGCAAGAGCAGCCAGTGCTCTTAGTCACTGAGCCATCTCTCCAGCTCCTTTTTTCCTGCTATTTTCAACGATGCCAACAAGGCGTGATCAGAGGGTTCCAGGACCAAACAGTGGGACGAAGGTGAGGTAGAGAGGTGCAGGACTCCAAGCTCTCTGTCTGGTCATAGCCGGTCTCCCTCCTTCCTATGGCATGCCAAGGCTGAACCCAGTAGGATACGGCGAGCCTGGAGAGAAATGAGTGTCCCTGGAAAGGCAGAAGCCGAGTGAGTGTCCAAGCCGTCAGCAGAAGCCCTGGGATGGCCTTCCTTCTCTTTAGAGCAGACGTGGAGGCAGACCCTCAGCTCAGCTTCTGGGTGGACAGCTCATGAATGGCCTGCGCCAAGGCACACGGGGGAGGCCGCCTCCTCTTGTGGAGTTCCGCCTCAGGCCTACATTTCAGGCAGGCTGCTATTTTTAGGGGGCTGGCACCGTGGATAAGTGCTGGGTAGGGAGCAGAGGGGACCTGACACGCAGGGGCTGGGCATGCTGCAGCAGGGTGGGGCAAAGGAAAGGGGGCTGCCGGGCTGCTGAACAATGGGCTTGGGGGCTGGCAGGCAGGAGGGCTGTCACACCCACTGCAACGTTAATCACATCCTGCCTGGCATCTCAGCAGCTCTGACACATGTAGCCCCACCCCACTCAAGAGCACCCTCCCTGCAGACTGCACAGGGTGCTGCCTCCCTTGCTGGATCCCTCCAGCATGGACTTCCTTTGTCTGTACTGGTACCACAGGAGTCGGGGGCCCCTCTCACTGGGACTGAAGGCCCACTCCTTGAACCTTGGCAGTTGTGGGACTCTGAGGCTGTAATAACAGAAGCAGACCCTGGCTAGTTGGGATGGGGCTAGGACAGTTGCTTGTCCATGGGAAGGTGACAATTAGGTCGCAGGAAGGATGCTGCGGGGAGTGGCTGTGGGGGTGGGGGGTGGGGTATGCCGGCCATAGGGGGATTCTGCTTCCTCCAGGCTCTTCCATTTTTCAAAGAACTCAGTCAGACCTCTGTGCGTGCAAGGCTCTCCCAATGCTAAGGCCACCAGGGTCCTCCCTGGAGAGAGCCAGGTTTCCATCCCTAGGCACCCTGATCAGGGCTCCCTCCCAGATCCTGCAACCTCAGACACATTGTTTCTTTGGATCATGAGACTGAGGACCAGGCAGAAGGGGGGCCCGGCAGGCACGGGGAGTGTGACTCACTGTGGCCACCCAGCCAAGAGACTGGCAGGGGGGGCGGTCTGCAGCCACTCAACCCCATCTCAGCTGGCTAGGCTAGACTCACCAGAAGCCAAGCCCCTCCCCTCCTCCCGCTGAGCACCCCCTCCTTACTGTACATCACCACCCACCGCTTCTCTTCCCGGGCCTCCATTCCCCATGCCCCTTCAGGCTCCTTGGGCCTGGTATGAAGGAAGTCTGGCCTCACACCTGGCTTCACAGCTTCTCAGTTGTGGCTCCTGGATATGCTGTACCACTTTTATCTGCTTCCATGTTCTGGTTTGATCTGTGATAAAAACCATGACCAAAAGCAACTCGGGGAGGAAAGGGTTTATTTTAGCTTAGATATTACAGTTCATTATCAAAAGAAGTCAAGGCAGGAACTCAACACAGACGCTTGAAGCAGAAAACACAGAAGGCCTGCTCAGCTACTTTTTTTATACACACCCCAGACCTGCCTGCCTAGGGCTGGCACCACTCACAGTGGGCCGAACGCTTCTGGATCAATTAACAATCAAGAAAATGCTTCACAGATATGCCTGCAGGCAATCTGATAGAGCCAGTCCCTCAACTGAGGGTCCCCGTTCCCAGGCTGATAGCAGGCTGACAACCAAGATAAGCCACCACCCTTGCCTCCTCCTGTGTGACGGAGGGATGAGACCTCTTCTGCAGGACTGTTGTCCGTCAGCAGGTGGATGCCAGGCATGGAATGCATGTCAGCCCTGCAGACCTTCTACTCCTCCCAGGTCTGGAGGAATGTTCCAGCCTAGAGCTGCCCACCCCTGCACCAGGCCACTTCCCACACCATCCAGGGGCTGTAGATGGATGCTGTGCTGTCCCCAGGGCAAGAAGGGAACGCTCTGGGCACTAAAAACCTCATGAAAGGCTAGCAAGATGGCCCCGAAGGGAAAGGCGCTTGCTGCCAAGCTTGACGGTCTGAGTTCAATCCCTGGAACCTACAAGTTGAGAGGAAGGAACCAGTGCCCTCAAGCCGGCCTCTGACCTCCACATGTGCACCATGGCACGCCTATGTCGTTCCCCATAGAACACACATAAAAATAAAAATAAAAGGTGAATACATTGAAGAAGAAGAATAAATGAAACCTGGGGGCTGGAGAGATGGCTCAGAGGTTAAGAGCATTGACTGCTCTTCCAGAGGTCCTGAGTTCAATTCCCAGCAACCACGTGGTGGCTCACAACCATCTGTAATGAGATCTGGTGCCCTCTTCTGGCGTGCAGGCAAACATGCAGACAGAATACTGTATGCATAATAAATAAAATAAATCTTTAAAAAAAAATAAATCAAACCTGACTGATCAAAAGCTTGCATCTATAAGGAGTGACAGTTCACACCGGGGAGCATCTGCTAGTCAGGGACAGGAAAACTGTCCCTTCAAAGTACCAGTGAGACTAGGCATGGTGGCACACATCCATAATCAGGAGGCTGAGGCAGATGGATCACAAGTTGGAGGCCAGTCTGGACTGCATAGTGAATTTAAGGCCAACCTGGGCTACAATAAACCTATCTCAAAAAAAAAAATCCACAAGCAAAGGAAAGTTAACAGCATGGGCCAGTGTTCTGGTACCAACTGGGCACCTCCATGTACGCCTGGCCTTACTCAGGACTTTCTTGAATGCCAATGGCAGCAACTACTATGCATGAATCTCTCTCTCTCTCTCTCTCTCTCTCTCTCTCTCTCTCTCTCTCTCTCTCTGTCTGTCTCTCTCTCTCTCTCTCTCTCTCTCTCTCTCTCACTCTCTCTTTCTCTCACTCTCTCTCTCTCTCTCCCATTCTCTTTTGAGACAGGGTCTCTCATAAGCCCTGGGTGGTCTCTAACTCCGTGGATCTGGGGCTGGAGTAATGGCTCAGCAGCTGCTCTTTGTTTTGAGACAGAGCCTCACTATGTAACCCTGGCTATCCTGGAACTCATATAGTCCAGGCTGGCCTCAAACTCACAGAGGTCTGTAGATGTAACCAACTGTCTTATTAAATAAGAAACACAGAACCAATGCAAAGAAGAAAGCCAAGAGGTCAGAGCTAAGAGCTAAAACCTTACCCTTCCTCCTGCAGTGGTCCTACCTCTCCGAAGGAGAGCTACTTCCTGTGTTAAAGTCTTTATATAGTCTCTGTTCTGCCTTCTCATTGGTTGTAAACCCAACCACATGACTGCCTTATCACTGCCTGTCTGTATAGACCTCCAGGTGTTCTATGGTTGGTATTGAGATTAAAGGCATGTGTATCCAATGCTGGCTGTATCCCTGAACACACAGAGACTTACCTAGCTCTGCCTACCAAGTGCTGTGATCACAAGCGTACACCACCACTGCCCTGCTTTCCTATGGCTTGCTAATAGCTCTGACCCCCAAGCAACTTTATTTATTAACATACAAACAACATTTTAGTACAAAAGAAAATACCACCATAGAGGCCCACCTGCCTCTGCCTCCTGAGTGCTGGGATTGAAATAAAAATATTTGTGGCATGTATGGGCATTTTGCCTGCATGTATGTCCGTTCACCACACGGGTGCTTGGTGCCTTAGAGGTCAGTAGAGGGGCTCAGATCCCCTGGAACTGGAGCAACAGCCAGCTGTGAGGTACTATATGGGTTCTGGGCATCAAACCTGGGCCCTCTGAAGGAGTAGTCAGTGCTCTTAACTGCTGAGCCATTTCTCTAGTCTCTTGCAGAGGACTTGGGTTCGATTCCCAGCACCCACATGGCAGCTCACAATTGCCTGTAACTCTAGTTCCAGGGGATCTGAGTCCCTTTTCCTGCCTCTGTGGGTACCAGGCACACACAGTGCACAGACCTACATGTGGACAAAACACCAACACCCACAAAATAAAACAAGAATTAAAATAAAAGCCCTCTATGTATCTGAGTATGACCTTAAGCTTCTGATTCTCTCACCTTCACCTCCTGAGAGTTCAGAGGTTACAGATGTGCACCACCACACAGATGTGCACCACCACCAGATGTGCACCACCACACAGATGTGCATCACCACACAGATGTGCATCACCACACACCATTTTGTGAGCTGTTGGTCATTGAACCCAGGGCTTCATGCACACGAGACCAGCTCTCTACTGACGGGATCAGAACGAAAGTCCCTCTATTGGCTTATTAAATGGAAGGGTAGCCACACATGAGTCTGGATTCAGGTCCCACTGGATCTAGGGACTAAGATGCTATCCACCCTTGTCTTTGCTCTGGGTGTTGGGTCATTTTGTAGATAGGCGTCTGTTTGAGAAGGAAAAATGGCCGGCAAACCTACACGCCATATCAGGTTGTATGTTCTAACTTAATGTCTATCCAAATGTCCTTACAATGTGAGCAAGTGTCCTTCAGACCACTCCTCTTGACTTTGTCTCTGGAAAGGTAGAAGGGGCACGTGACTTCTAAGATTGGGTCTTAAAAGGTAACATGACTTCTCCCCGATTCTCTCGCTCTAGTGGCATGTAGCCTTTTGAACCAGCAGCCCTGTGACAAGGGTGAGTGTGGGGGTGGGGTGTGAGTCCACACTAGGGTCTGCAGTGAGACCACAGGAGAGGGCCTGATGAGACCCCCTGGGGCAGCCAGTACCAACTGCAGGGTGCACAGGACACCAGCCCAACTTCAGACAGTCCCAGCCTTCAGGGCTGCACCCCAAGTCCCCATCCGCATGGTGCAGAGCAGAAAGCTTCATCCCAACCTACAGAGCCAGGGTTGTCCTAACTTTGGAGTAGTTTGTCATGCAGCCGTCATGACTGTGACATCTGCCTTGGTTCCTACAGCTCAAAATCCCAACAGAGGAGGCAAGTCTGCAGGCTGCCCATAGTCACAAGGCCATGCCTAGTGAAATTCCCTTCTGGCTCAGGGCCTTTGATGGTTGATCTTGACTGTCAACTAGACTGGACTGAGAAGAGCTGAGGCAGGTGGCAACACACCAGTGTGTCTGGGAGAGTGTGGGGAGCCCTGAAATGTTGGTGGTACCATCCCATAGGCTGAGAGCCTGGATTGAACGAAACGGGGGGTAGGGTGGGGGGTGGGGGAGACCGCTAAGGATTGCAGGTGCGCATGCTCTCTCTCCTCTCTCTGCCCCTTTCCTTCTCCTCTCCCTTTCACTCTCTCTCCTCCATAGTATGAGTCAATCTTACAACACCCTCCCTACCATGACAGACTGGAGCCTCAGAAACAAGAAGCCGAAACCAGTTTTTTCTCCCTTCCGTTATTAAGGCCTCAAGCCTAGACAATCTCTGTGGTCAGAGGGATGGCACACTCTAGCTAGCTGTCCAGGCTGGGTCACAAGTGACCCCCTGTCCTGACGAAGGGTGGGGACAAAAAGAGTCCACCTCAGCAGGCTTACGAGGAACTGGCCAGGGGGCTCCTTGAGGGGCAGCGGGGATGTCTGTTAGGGGAAGGGAGGAGACATTAGTCAGGGCCCATTATAGCACAGGAAGACATGTCTGGGGCTGCCTAGCAAAGGGACGTTTTATCTGTTGGGGGTGTAGGTATGGGGGAGGGGAATGCAGGAGAGTGAGAATTGTATTTTTTCCTACCCTAGCCAGACAGGGTGCTGATGTCCAGGCTCTGGGCTCAGCCTTGAGTTAGGCATTTGATCCACACCCCTGTTTAGTCAGCCTGCTGCCCTCAGAGGACAGGGACAGCCCCCAGGGTGGCATGGAGACAGAAAGGTGTGGGTTCATCCACACTGCTGCTGGAACAAAGACCAAACTAACAGCAGTTTCTAGACAAGAGCAGATCATTGCCTATGAAACAGCCAAGGACTAAGTCAACAGGCCTCTCTGGGCTTTGTGTTCATCTTCTTGTCTGCCAACCCTAATGTGTGGTTGCTACCCTAAGGCCTATGCTGCATGCCTCTGCTCCTACCAACATATCTACATTCCAGCCGAATAAAGGGAAGGGAAATGAATGGGAACTGTCTTCCTTATAAAGGATGATGCCTAGAAGGTTCCCCCTCTTCTGATTATATCCAGTTAGTTAAAACTGTATCACATGGCCACATGTAACTGCAAGGGAGGCTGGGACATGTAGTTTTTAGTGAGTGATCACGTGCCACACTGAAGTTTAAGGGTTCGAATGTTAAAAGATGGTGGGAAGAATGGACACTGGACATTCTGTGCTGGCTAGCTAGGAAGCTCCGTAGTGAGGGAGGAGGAACAGACAGACAGTGACAACATACTCAGATCTAGAGGTGTCATATTGGCTCTCCCTTGGAACAGCTACATTACTTTAGCCTCACGTTCCTTATCTGGGACGCAAGGTGCTGTTAACACCAGATCTCACCGACTCTAATACGGCACTTTAACGTCTCTAAAGTTAAGATATGTTTACAAGCAATGACATGTTTGAAGGACAGTTTTAGTCATTCTTAAATAATCTATACCTGTGTATCATGCAAGTTAATGGAACCTGATATTCAATGACCTGCAGTTCAGTTGTTGGGAGGGTAACTTTGTCAGTGGAGTTCACATCTCCTATGCATTGCTAAAGCTATTAATGCAGAGGCTCTAGAAACAGCTCAGTAGTTAAGAGAGGTTCCTGCTCTTGCTGAGGACCAGAATTCAATTCTTAGCACCTACATCAGGTGGCTCACAACCAATTGTAACTCCAACTCAGGGGGATTTGATGCCCTCTTTTGGCCTCTGAGGGCACTGCACTTATTTGTGCATATGCATAAATAAAAATAAGGTTTTATTTTCCAAGACAGGGTTTCTCTGTGTAACAGCCCTAGCTGTCCTTGAACTCACTCTGTAGGCCAGGCTGACCTCGAACTCACAGAGATCCGCCTGGCTTTGCCTCCTGTGTGCTGGGACTGGGACTAAAGGCATGCGCCACCGCTGCCAGACATACCTCCTTGATTTCCATCATATGGTTTGGGTGAGCTTCCCACGTCTGCCATGACAGCCGACCAAGGAGCACCCTAACAAGAATGTGTTTCCTGAAGTGTCTGATTGCACAGCCTCGAGACTAAGTGTGGGCAGCTGCCCTCATCTGACAGCTCCAAGGAGAACTGGCCTTGCCTTCCCAGCTCCTGGTAGCTCCTGAAGTCCTTGGGGTCCCTCATTTTTGACTACACCACCCCAGCCTGTGTCTTCATCTTCACATGGCTTTCCTTATGTGCCCCTCTGACCTCTGCTTTTCTTACTAAGACACCCCTTGTCGTATCCAGGATCCCCAGATCCAGTCTGACTTTACCCCCAATTAACTCCATCAACAGAGAACCCATTTCCAAGCAAAACAACATGCTGTAGTTATGGATGCCTGCGGGTTTTTGGAGGACGCTGTGCAGCCCTGAGTGCCCCCTCTTTTGCGGTGGACCTGGCTCTGTGGCTCTGTTTGGGTGATTCTCCTTCCCCTCTCTCCCCCTTCTACCCCCCCCCCCCCGGCTTCCCTGGCACATCTGAGGGTTCTGTAAGGCGTCTCTGACACCAGCCGTCATGAACGGTCTGTTCTGCACTGGGGGAAAGGCAGCGCCCAGCCAGCCCTTCTGGGCTGCTGCTAGAGAGCATGTTAGCAGAGGGGGACGAGCCCTGGGAACATCAGCAGAGCCTGTCACGAGGCTCGAACCACATGAGCACGTGGGAATCTGTTACCAGACACTTCCTTGGAGCTCTGGTTCTTCTTATTTTATTTTTCCTTCCAGTAAAACAACGACGACAAAGCATTCCAGTTAAGCATTTAACTTGTCAAGGCATAAAGATTGCCTAAGAAAGACTTTCAATTCGGGATTATCGGCATCACCCTTTTGAAGGGAAAAAGGAAATAAACAGGGCAAACAAGCAGCTGAAGGTCACGTGTGAAGTTGTCTCACAAGGCAACCGAGGAGACTTCTCCTGAGCCTCAGAGCCAGGTGTGACAGTGTCCACCTGTCGTCCCAGCACCCAGAGAGTGGAGACGGGGATTGTGGGTTCCACCCCAGCCTGGGCAAATAGGGAGACCCTGTTTTAAAAAACAGGCATGGGACCAGGCACAGTGGTGCACGCCTTTAATCCCAGCACTCAGGAGGCAAAGGCAGATGGCTCTCTGTGAGGTCGAGGCCGTTCACAATGAGACCTTGTCTTAAAGAAAACAAAACCAGACATCAGCAAAGAGTCCCGAGGGCCGGAGACGTCTGCCGGCTGTGAGATGCACTTTGCTCTTCCACAGAGTGCACAAGCTTCAAGAGCACCGCACACTTTGCTCTACTAAGTCAAGGAAAACGTTTGTTTGTTTGTTTCTGTGATCCAGTTTCATTATGTTCTGAAAGCTGGAAGGAATTAAACTACCTGTCTCAGCAGCTCCTAGAACCACATTGACCCAATGGCATTAAAGCTTTGTAAAATTGCAGTGTGTGTGTGTGTGTGTGTGTGTGTGTGTGTGTGTGTGTGTGTAAGTCAGAGGACAACTTGGGTCCTCTGGAAGAGCAACAAGTGCTCTTAACCAGTGAACCATCTGTCCAGCCCTCCTACCCCACCATGGCTTTTAAAAATACTCAGGATGATGCTTATTATTTTGAAATGAAATTCACACACAATATTTATATCTCTGGGACTAGAGAGATGGCTCCTCAGTTAAGAGCACTGGCTGCTCTTCCAGAAGATTCAGGTTTGATTCCCAGCATCCACATGGCAGCTCCCAACCATCTTTAACTCTAGTCCCAGAAGATCTGATGCCCTCTTCTGGCCTCCAAGGACACTGCATGTACATGCAGGCCAACCACCCATGCACATAAAAATAAATATTAAAAAAACAAAACAACACTTCCCTTACACACTAAGAACAATGCAGTGCCCCATGTGTGCCTTAAAGAACAGTAATGATGAAATGACAGGAATTTACAGACATATCTAGGTCTGACCTCTCAGACGACTTGGCGGATGCTTGTGATCATCCTGGTGTGTGTGTGTCACGTGGAGACCCAGAGACCACGGCAGCCTTGCTGCAAGACAAGGCTAGAGGGTCAGTAAATTTCCAGGCGGAAGAAAGGAGTTCCCATGATCACATGGCGGGCACCTTCCTAGAACATCCAAGCTGTGTGACAACTTTGGAAAAAACAAACAAAAAGCCAAATCCTTCCAGACCCTTGAACGTTTGATTGCTGGAGGGTCTGGTGGGACATGGGAAAATGGGGAGACTGCAAGTCTCCAGGATGCCCCCAGGGGGCAGCACTGATGCCCCCAATGAGGACCATAGATCTTTGCTGTCTGGTGTGTGTGTGTGTGTGTGTGTGTGTGTGTGTGTGTGTGTGTGTGTGTCTACATCTGTGGAAGTCAGAGGTCAATGCCAAGTGTCTTCTGTTACTTCTCCACCTGTGTTTTGACACAGGGTCTTTCACTGAACCTGTAGCTTAGCATTGTGTCTAGACTGGCTGATCCACAAGCTCCAAGCCCCAGGCATCCTCCTGTCTCCACCCCCACATCACCGGGATTAAAGGTGTGCACCACCACACCTGACTTCTACGTAGGTGGTAGGATCCAAACTCAGATCCTCATGCTTATGAAGCAAAGCACGTTACTTACTAAGCCATCTCCCCCGATCTGTCATTTTGAGACAAAGCCTCTGTATGCAGCTCAGGCTAGCCCGTGGCTCCCTATGTAGACCAGTCTGTATGCAGCTCAGGCTAGCCTGTGGCTCCTTATTTAGACCAGTCTGTATGCAGCTCAGGCTAGCCTGTGGCTCCTTATTTAGACCAGTCTGTATGCAGCTCA
The DNA here is from genome assembly GCA_902168425.1 of Peromyscus attwateri. Taxonomy (NCBI): domain Eukaryota; kingdom Metazoa; phylum Chordata; class Mammalia; order Rodentia; family Cricetidae; genus Peromyscus; species Peromyscus attwateri. The sequence goes on along the minus strand of CABHPP010125068.1, from coordinate 23,650 downwards.
GGCTAGCCCGTGGCTCCCTATGTAGACCAGTCTGTATGCAGCTCAGGCTAGCCCGTGGCTCCCTATGTAGACCAGTCTGTATGCAGCTCAGGCTAGCCCGTGGCTCCCTATGTAGACCAGTCTAATATTGAGGCAGTTGTCCTGCCTCCTGTCTACTAAGCACTGGGATTACAGGTGTGCAACTTCGTCCTTGGCTGCTCTCTCTCTCTCTCCCTCTCTCTCTCTCTCTCTCTCTCTCTCTCTCTCTCTCTCTCTCCCCCTCCCTCTTTCTCTCTCTCTAGGTCTCATAGATAACCCAGGCTGGCTTTGACAGGCATGCACCATCATGCATGGTTTATGCTGTGCTGGGAATTGAACTAAGACTTTGTGCACGCTAGCCGAGCGTTCTACCCACTGAGCCACACCCCAGCTCTTATCTGGTCATTTGAAAAATATGTTATGTGTTTATGCATGTATGTCTGTGTACTATATGCATGCTTGGTGCCCAAGGAGGCCAGGAGAAGGCATTTGATCCCCTGGGACTGGAGTTAAAGACAGTTGTGAGCTGCCATGTGGGTGCAGGGAATTGAAGAATTCCCGGGTCCTCTAGAAGAACAGCAAGTGCTCTTAGCCACCAAGCCACCTCTACAGCCCCTGGTCAGGTCCTTTTTTTTTTCTTTTTGTTTTTGTTTTTTGAGACAGGGTTTCCCTCATGTAGGCCTGCCTCTACCTCCCAAGTGCTGGGATTAAAGGCATGTGCCACCACACCCAGCCCTCGGGTCATTTTTTAAATTCAGCCAAATGAAGCTGAAAGTGAAACTGAGGCAGAACGCAACTCACATGGTTGCTGGCACGATGATGACGCAAGGGACTGGGGTGCTGCCATCTTAGCACTGGCTCCTCCCCCTTGGTACCTGGTTTCTGTTTTCCGGCCAAGGGAAACACAGAACTTCTAGCCTGTGTAGCCTTATGAGCTAGCATGCTGGCAGGAGAAAGAGGGACTCCTCCAGGGATCTCCACCCCATTTTACAGAGAAGCGTTCAGACTGTACCGTGAATCAGATGGGCCTACGTTCATGCCAGCTCTCCCATTGGAGGGCCGTCTGCCCATGAGTAAGTCACTCAGGCATGAACATGTGCAGACCTGGGTCTGGGTCCCCACTCCATGTGTCACTGTGCACCATGACCTCTCTGACTTTCGTTTTCTCTCCTATCACAGATGGCTGTGGGATAGAGACAGTATTTGGAAGTGCCTGACACTCGGGATGAAGAGTGTTTGGCCTCTCACTTGGCCGAAGCAATCCGTCAATGCCTCAGTCATTCCAGCCAGGATGTCCTACTCCCTCAGTTCAGAAGACAGAGTCAGTGATTTGGCCAGGGCTGCAGTAGCTTGCTGGTAGGGCTCCTGAGAGCCAACTGCATTCATCCAACTCCCTGTTCGGTGGTCCACACTAGGAGCCCGGAGTCAACCAGTATACGTTTAAAAAGTCACAGATCTTCAATCACAGCTCGCTCCACCTGTCCCTCCAGAGAATCAGGTATTAAGTGCATATCAGCACACCACAACTCTTAGTGTGTTCTGCCAAGCTGCCCAGAGCCTGAGAGGGTCAGGCAGGACAATCCAGGTTAAGTCACATTCAGTTTACTGCCTCAGGCTCTACCATACTTCAGTTGACCAGGCTGCCTTCCTCATCCAATATCGGAGAGCTATGTGCTTGCGGACCCCTCCCTCTCAACAGACCCTGAGAGAGTCTGCATGTTGTGTGGGGTGCTGGAGAAAACTTCCTTCCTAGTGGAAGGGATGTAGAGGAAGAAACAACCCCTCTTTGGGGACATTTTCATGCATATACATACGTCAGCATTGCAGAAGTTATTATGCTACACGCTCAGATCCTTTTTGGCCAAATGACCTGTTATTTTTAGCTCTGAGGGTACAGACTCAGAAGCCAATGTGAGGAGAGGGGAACAAGAGAGGGACTCCAAGGGAATAGTAGGAGGTACAGAAGTAAGCCGAAAGCAGAAGGTGAGGGCAGGAGTGTGTGTGCCTCAGCAGACAGTGGCAGAGGAACCGGGAGATGCTCACAGCTGGAACCTGCCCAAAGCCACCCATAAAGAAAGCAAGCCTGAGAGGTCCTGCATCAGTAGTGGAACGGACTGGTAACTTGAAGTCGTCCCACAGGAAGCCTGGAGCTTTCGAGGCTCACAGCTCCTGACAACACATAGCTCAGCCACGGATCTTCCCTCCCAGGGTCCAGAAAAGAAGGGCCATTCTCAATTTATCCCCTGAAGCCAGTGTCCCCTGACACCAGAACCTGGCAAGAATGGTGTAGGAAGGCAGGGTTATCCGCCCAAACCACCGGCCAAAAGGGACATGAGAGAGGACTGGGAAGCTGACTCAGGTGGTAAAGTACTTGCTACGCAAGCATGGGAATCAGATTCCGGATCCCCAGGAGCACTCTGTGGTGGCGGGGACAGGAGGGTCTCCCGCTGCCCAGCCTAATCCAATCAGTCTCACAAAATAAGATGGAGAGCGATTGAGGAACACACCCAACCTTGACCTCTGGCATCTACATGGACACACACACTTGTGCTCACATATGTATACACACAGACACACACACACACAGACACACACACACACACATGAGTCTTTAAAAAACTTGATTGTATAGGAGAAACGCTATTAGAAATTATAAAAGAACTTCACAAGGTTGTGTCCATGTCCAGTTATTACTAAGCTAAAAGCCAGGAGACAAAGCTGAACGGAGTAGAGCTGGATGAACGCCCTGGTGTACTGCTGCAAGAGTGGAGCCCAAGCCAGGCATGGTGGTGCAAACCTGTCACCCCAGCACTCGAGAGGAAGCTTCAGGATTGACGTGAGTTCAAGGCCAGCCTGGGCTACAGAGGGTGCCCTTGGGTTTTGTTTGTGTTTTAATGCTGGAAGGTTGGCTCTGCTGGTAAAGGCATTTGTTGCCAAGCCTGATAGTCTCAGTTTGATCCACGGAACCCAAATGGTGGAAGGAGAGAACCAACTCCCACGAGTTGCCTCTGACGTCCACACATGCATCCCGGCACACATGTCCACCCACCCACATGTCTTACACACACACTAATAATCTCATTTAATAAAACGAAAACAAAGTCCCTCTCAGAGCCACATTCCCAGAGCGACATCTACCAAAGGCCAGCCCTGGTCCAGGAATGGGGGTCACTGCCTGCCCTGGGCTCTACCAGAGTAGAGAGCAGGCTGGAGAGGGTGGGGGAGCCCTTCATGGCTTTACCCCTCTCTGACCCTTAGCAATTCTCTCAGCACCTCCTGAGGCTGGATTCCATATCTACAAAGCAGAGACATCCTCTGGTGGCCGGGCCCTGCTCCGGCCCCAGCGCGGCAGGCACTTCAGTGCTGATCTCTCCTCGGCTGGCCTCTTGTTTTTTTCTCATTTTCAGAAGGAAAGGCTCTGATGGAGAGGCCTCTCCTCCCCTTGCTCATCTGCCATTTTCACTAGTGATTGATGCCGAACAAACCACTCCAGATCTGGTGGCTGGGACGTCCCCTCTTAGGACCCATCCTGCGATGCCACATAGAGCCGCCTCAGTCACTGTCTAGGCCCTCCCAGACCCAGGTGAAAGAAACCCAGACTGGAGTTCCTAATAGGAGAAGAGGTCGGAATCTCGGTGTGGGTGGAGGGACAAAAGGGCTTGTTCTCCTGAACCCCCAGCTCACCCTTTTCGGTCATTCTCCTTTCTACAGAGGTGACCTGCCACAGTGCATTGTCACCTTGACCTCAGTGGTCATTTGGAGGTGGGCCTATGGCCCAACCAGCCTCAGCCAGTCTGGCCAGCCCAGCTTCCCAGCCTGGGGTGGTCAACCTGCAGCAGGGACAGACAGCATGGCCAGGCTGGTAAGGGCCCTTCTTGGTGTGTTAATGTCTGCTTTCCAGAGGAAGAGAAGGAGAGAGCGCCCCCTGGTGTCTTCTGTTACAAGGGCACTAATCTCATCCTGAGGGCCCTACCTCATGGCCTCACCTGACCTTTTTACATCCCCGACTCCAAATTTGTACCTGCATTTCCATCTATCACCTGGTATGTGGGTCTAAGCTGGGGTTCTCCAGCCTAGCTTCCTCCCAGCCCTTGTGGCAAGCTGAATACAGCCTCCTGAACCCCCAGGGAAAACTTGGTATTGGAAGGGGATTCTTGGGTTTTGCGTTTAAGTTTTTGTTGTTGTGCTTTTGTTTTGTTTTGTTCTATTTTTTTTTCCCTTGAAGCAGGGCCTCATGAAGCCCAGGCTGTCCTCAAACTCATTATGTATTTGAAGCCTTGAACTCCTGATCCTTCTGCCTCTACTTGGCCAAATACTGGGCTTACAGCTGTGTGCTACCACACCTGGTTTTTACTTATCATCATTGTGTATGTGTGCATGATAAGCAAGTATGGGTATATGTGTGCCATAGTGTACATATGGAGGTTGTTAGGTTTCAAACCAGGGACACATGGCTAACTGAGGTACCTATTTAACATACCAAAATGGACCCAGCTGCCAGGTTCTGCCAGCCTCCCTCAGTCCTTACCTGTTACAGGATATGGCTGGTATACCCTGCCCACTACCACAAACTTCTCCAGCCCAGGGGCTGGGCTGCCCTTCCCTATGTAATGCAACCATTTTGGAAGACTAATTGCCTGGTCTCCTGGTTGTCCTCTCTCCTCTTCTCCTGGCCTCACATGGACTGGCTCAGGGTCATGTCCACTCTGGACTCTCTTAGAGGTCTCTGCCTCTGGCTGTGCTCGCCCTCATAGCTACAGTAAACCCTCTCCTCCACCGTACTTAGGAGCATCATGTCCTTCTTTTTTGTAATTTCTTTTTTCATGCAGAGATCAGGGGATAACTTTTGAGAATTAGCGCTCTTTCTCCCATGGGACCAAACTCAGGTCGTTGGAACGGCACAGCAAGAACTGTTACTCACTGAGACATCTCCACAGACCTGGAATCTGTTGTCGTTTGAAGAAACTGTTTCTGATATTTGGGAAACATCAACTGAGGGAAAACTCAGGACTCACTGGGATCCCCCAGCCATAGACACTCCAAAGCCAGGGCCGTCTCTGCCTTCTGGATCTTCTGAGTGCTTGGCTAACAAGGCCCCTGTCACCAAGCTGACATCCAAGTGACCTCAGCAGTGTCAGAGTCCCTTCTCAAGACACAAAAACCTTTAAAGTCCAGGCCTGTTCTGCTGCTTAAAGACGGGGCGCTCCTCGGTTAGCAGCTGTGGGTTGCTTATGACACTTGACATTTGACCTTCTCAGGGGGTCAGCCTTTATGTAGCCATACTCACCTGCCAAAGCAGAGACAGTAGATGTCCAAAGCTTGGTGACTGGCCTTTACCTAGTATAGGAGGAACATGCAGGGCTTGCCTTTTTTTTTTTACTTTTTTTTTAATGTGTGTGTGTGTGTGCGTGTGTGTGTGTGTGTGTGTGTGCTTTGTCTGCATGTATGTCTGTGCACCACATGCATGTCAGATGTCCAGAAGAGGGCATCGGATCCCTTGGAACTGGAGTTACAGACATTTGTGAGTTACCGTGTGTGTGTGTGTGTGTGTGTGTGTGTGTGTGTGTGTGT
>CABHPP010125068.1:0-17961 GCA_902168425.1 Peromyscus attwateri | reverse complement strand
GCTGGGAATTGAACACAGGTTCTTTGGTAGAACAGCCAGTGCTCATTTTTTTTTTTTTTGTTAGTTTCCTAGACAGGGTTTCTTTATGTAACCTTGGTTGTCCTAGAACCAGCTCTGTAGACAACTCACAGAGATCCACCTGCCTCTGCCTCCCGAGTGCTAGGATTAAAGGCGTGCACCACCACTGCCTGGCTCAACAGCCAGTCCTCTTAACCACCAAGCCAGCTCTCCAATCTCTTGCCTTTTATTTTTATTTATTTACTTACCCAGGCTCGCCTTGAGCTCACAGAGATCCTCCTGCTCCTGCCCCCCAGGGCTTGAATTAAAGGCGTGCGCCACCATTGCCGGGCTTACGTACTTATTTTTAAGATGGGGTCAAAATGTATATTAGAGGATGACCTTGAACTTCTGATCCTCCTGTCTAGTGCTAGGATATGGTGTGTGCCACTGCATCTGTGTGGTGCTGGGGATGGAACCCAGGGCTTGTGCATGTTGAGCAAGCACTCTACCTAGAGACCTTTCCCCCATATCTTTCCCCCCGTTTCTCTGAGCTTCCAGCTGCTCCTCCCTATGCTCTCAGACTCAGCACCAGGGAGCTCTGCCCTCATCTCCCTGGAACTGATTCCCCAGCTGCCCTTTGCGGTCCACAGTCCAGAACTCTAACATCCCAGGAGCTTGTGCTGAGCCATGGAAAGGTCCTCCTTAGGAAGCCAGTGGGACACCTGGGCAGCACATTGAGCCTTCAGGTTGGGCTGAAACACCCTTGCCCCCCTCAAGGCGGTCTCCTCTGATCTGTCAGCTGCATCCCTGAAAGTCAACTCCGGCTTTTCAGAATGAAAAGACCCAGCCAGCCAGGGCAGAGCCTGAGCTGATCTCTCAGGCCAAGACCTCACTTCCGCTTCCCTGTTGTGGCATTGGCCACCAAGAACCTGCCAGCAGAGCCCACCTCACTCACATCACCCTGGCCGATCTAGAAATTATTTATAGACCTGAACTCCACAGAAACCATTGTCTGCTGTTGCCATGGCAACAGGGATATGAGATGCAGCAGGCTCCCAGAGACTGGTGGAGGCCTTGATGATGGTTGATTTCTATCCAGGAGGCCTGGGCTCATAGCCACCAGCAGAGAGGCCTGGAGTGTAACTCCCCCAACACCCTCAGGTATTGAGGGCCTGTTAGTTGTTGGATTTTGTTTATATCTATCCATGAAACCATCTGGAACTGAATTAGGTTAGCTAGGCATAAGAAAAACAAGGGGTAAACTCAGCCAGCTGTAGCGGTGCATGCCTATAATCCAGCACTCAGGAGGCAGAGGCAGGTAGATCTCAGTCAGTTCCAGGCTAGTCTGGTCTACATAGTGAATGCAGGCCAGCAAGGGCTACATAGTGAGACCCCGTATCAAAAAAAAAAAAAAAAAAAAAAAAGCCAAAAGCTCAAACAAGAAGGACACAAGACCATTCCAAACCTGGATGACCCCAGCATGGTGACCAAGATGATTGCTCACTGCTCTCTGCTTCACTGAGAGAGCAGCTTCATATGACCAGCCTTACACACTTACTTGTCCCCATCACACATTTGAGGAAGGGAACAAGAGTGACCTCCTTCCCCAGCTCATCATGAAAACCTGTCCTCTGCTAAAGCCACCAGGGTCTCAGCAATGCAGCTTCCCCACAAGTCCATGCTGTCTTGAGTGTGCGCCTTCACTCTGTGAAGAGATCCCTTGCTTTGTCTCTGACGGCAATGGAACCTGCCCACAGCACACAGAGGTCTCAGGCAGCCTGCTCATCTTGAAGACCTTCACTGCAGTCACCACAGAACCAGCTGCCAGCCTGAGAGCCCAGATCCATCTCCTCTTAGACAACAGGCCCGAGAAGCCAGGGTTTAATGTTCAAATTAGTTCAAATTCACAGGACTCAGTAACCCAGCCACAAAAAGACTGGGAAGTGACCCCCACAATTGCACCACAGCCTGCTAACAAGGGAGACTGGAAGCAGAATACTTAAAACTGCCATGTTAGAAGGCAGGGATTCTCTCAGTGAAGGGGAACCCATGGCACTTGGCATCCACATGGCCTCTGTGCTGGATGAATAGATGTGTTTGTAAAGGAGAAAGCCAGAGGATGGTGATGTAAGCACAGGGTGGTGATGTAAGCACAGGATGATGATGTAAGCACAGTGTGGTGATGTAAGCACATGATGATGATGTAAGCACAGGATAGTGATGTAAGCACAGGATGGTGATGTAAGCACAGGATGGTGATGTAAGCACAGGGTGGTGATGTAAGCACAGGATGATGATGTAAGCACAGTGTGGTGATGTAAGCACAGGATGATGATGTAAGCACAGGGTGGTGATGTAAGCACAGTGTGGCGATGTAAGCACAGGATGATGATGTAAGCACAGGATAATGATGTAAGCACAGGATGGTGATGTAAGCACAGGATAGTGATGTAAGCACAGGATGGTGATGTAAGCACAGGATAGTGATGTAAGCACAGGATGGTGATGTAAGCACAGGGTGGTGATGTAAACACAGGGTGGTGATGTAAACACAGGGTGGTGATGTAAGCACAGGATAGTGATGTAAACACGAGATGGTGATGTAAGCACAGGGTGGTGATGTAGCAGGACAATTGCCCTTGGGTTAGGAGCACCCAGGGAGTATGTGTGCTGCAAATGTACCCACAAACACAACAGCTCAGAACAACACACAGCCATCATCTAGGTGCCCCTGAGGTCCAGTGTCATCTATCTGCGCCTGTCTGGTTCTGCTGTTCATGGAGGTAGTAATAGGGACTAGTGGGGTTGACGTTTCACTGTACGCTCGGCTGCTGGAGTGTCTGCTTCCAAGTTCACCCAGGCTGATGGCAGAGTTCACTTCCTCAGCTGCAGGCTGGACATCCTGGTTTTGTGGTTGTCTGTCACCTCAGGCTCCTTGGGTCCCTGACCATTCTCTTTCCCTGCTGTGTGGCCTCCCCAAAGGCTTCCATAGCTTGGCAGGCCGCAAACTTGCAAAAACAGACAAGTGATAAAGTCACAAGTATGCTTGTGTGGTTGGTTGGAAGCAGGTCTCAGGCCCTGCTGCCTCATAAGGATCATGTGAGTCACTGTGTGCAGGTCAGCCCAGCGTGAGTCTACCGTGACCAGTACTGTACCAATACTCAGAAGGCCTGATCTACAGGAATTTTTCCATTCCTGCTACATCACACTGAGCAAGCCTGCCACCTTCACTGGGCCTCAATGGCCTGCTCTGTACAGCTGAGGAGTATGAGTCAGTGAGCCATCACAACCCCAGAATTCTGCACATACCTAGTGTTTTCTCTGAGTTCAAAGGGTGCCTTTAGCTCTGGCTTCACATAACAGGCACTGGAAGGATTCTCCAGCTCTGACTAAATGGAGAATTCCAGGGATGGCTAACAGCTACCTCAGGCCCAGGCTTTCCTAGGCATCCCGTGGAATCCCATCAACCATTCTGCAAGAGGTTCAGAAGATGAGGGTGTTGCCAGAGGCACCCACCCAGAGCAGCAAGGCCCAGAGCCCTGTGTGGGGTCAGCTTCAGTGGCACACTCTTCTTGCACCGGCCACCATTTTGCAGGTGACAGCTGTGCTCCACTGAGTGGAAACTTGCCAGCAGACAGGTGTTCCTAGCTAGGAAATGGGCTCCCAGGACAGAGGCACCAGGCTGGGGCTGAGCATGGGCCTTGCCTTTGGTCATTGCTGTTCATATAGGAAGGCAGGACCTTGGGGGACAGATGGTTCCACAATAGAATGGGGGTGGGGACTCAGAGGTAGAAATGTGGCATGAGGTGTGGCAGAGAGAGAAGAAAGGAGCCAGCAAAGGCCTAGAGGGACAGCTGACATTCCAGGACAGTTTCAAACTAAACAAAGGCATGGAACTTTCGGGGAAACCCCCTGTGATAGGTATGACTCAGGGATGAGGAATGATTTCTCTTTTCAAAACATTATATCTATTGACTTATTTTGTGTGGGTGTGCACATGCCATAGCACACATGTGGAAGTCAGAAGGCAGCTTTCAGGAGTCAGTTCTCTTCCACGATGTAGGTCCCAGGATTAAAACCAGGTCTTAGGCTCGGTGGCAATGCCTTTACCCTCCGAACCAGCTCACCTGCCTGAAAGACTTCTTTAACAAGATCCCAAAGTACCAATAAAGGAAGAGCTAGGTGTTGTGGCCTGTGTCTGCCATCCCAGCACTCTGGAAGTGAGAGCAGGAGGGTCAGGAATTTAAGGACGTCCTCAGCTGTACAGCATGTTCAAGACCAGCCTGGACTACATGAGACCCTGTCTCAAAACAACAAAACCAGACCATGCATGGTGGCACACCATTTAGTCCCAACACTAGGTAGGCAGAGACAGGCTGATCTCTGTGAGTTTCAGGCCAGCCAGGACTTAGGGAAAAAAAAACAAAAAACAACAACAACAAAAAAAAACAAACTATGCTTTACAACTTGGATGTGAAGTGTCTCCCCAGAAGGCGGGTGGGTTGAATCCTTGATCCCCAGCTGGTGGTACTGTTTTACAAGGTTCTGGAAACTTGAGGATGTGGGGCCTATCTAGAAGAAGTAAGTCATTGGGTGATGCCTTTGGGAGTGTATCTTGTCCCAGGTCCCTCTGGGTTGCTCTTTCTGCTTCTGGTTGGCCAAGAGGTGAGCATCCTCTGCCATACATTCCCACCATGTTCCAACTCACCTTGGACTAGAATCCTCAAAGAAAAGGACTGTGGACTAAACCCTCTGAGTTTAGTCCAAATAAATTCTTAATTCCTAAGTCATTTGTGGCAGTGTCTTGTTGCAGCGCTGAGGAGCTTATATGACCCGAGTAATGGAATGCACACGCATGGGTTAAAAGCTTCCTGAAGTCATTCACAAGGGAAGGAAAGTATCCAGACTGATAAGAACTCAAAACCTAAAGGACACACAGGGAGTGGAAAGATGGGCAGAGGACATGACTTGCCCTCAAAGGACAGAGAACTTGACAGCTGATGATGGTTATGGGAAAAGCGCTCCCATGGATCAATATGGATTCCTCTCCACACCCAGCAGACTAGCAAAGAAAGCCTAAGATACCTGGCCACACTGAGGCATGGATGGGGTAAGGAAGAAAAGGTGTTGTCTTACTCTGCCAGAGGGTCACTGCCATCAGTGTCCAACAGAGTAGAGGTGTCTCTCCCATGGCTGGGGTCATGTCTGTGTAGTGATTTCTTTCTGGAGAGAGGATCACAAGGCTCAGGAAGTAAACAAAACCTACAGGAAACTCCTGAAACATAAAAGACTCAGGAGACCTTGCCTGAGGAGGGCTTATGTAAGTAGTAGCAACTGCTGGGGAGTGGAGTTGCCTGCACGTTGTGTGGAGAGCTACAGGGGTGCACCCATGTTGGAGTGGGCAGTTCAGTGAGGCAGCTGCCTGCGTCACTCATGCTCCTATGAGTGACCCCTGACCCATGCCACTGTGAGTGACTCTAGAAAACACACTGGCCCACTAAACTGGATGTGTGTGGAGTCCTTCCTTCCGTGTGTGCTCTGTATCTTATCTGATGCAGAAATCATCCTTTGTTGACTTCTCTCCAGGCAAAGTTACACAACAGGTCCACTGACAGAAACCAAGGTGCTGGGATCTGTGCGCATGTCAGTACTAACAGATACCACTTGCCAACAGGATGAATAAATCACAGAAGACTCATGAGAGGAATTCTGGAGTGATAACAGTGGATGAACTGAAGCCACATAGAGGAACTTCCAAATGTGATGTGGAGTCAGGAAAGCTGGGCAGTGCATGCGACAGTCCCCTCTACAGGAAGTCTGAGAAGAACCCAGAGAAGGGGAGCTAGGTCTTTCCTCCCCACCGCCCCCAGGAGCTCTTGAGTGAGAGTCCCTGTACAGTGGAGGCAGGAGATGAATATATATATATATATATATATATATATATGTGTGTGTGTGTGTGTGTGTGTGTGTGTGTGTGTGTGTGTGTAAGCATGCAATCTTGTGTGTGTGCACCTGTGAAGAGTACACACACACACACACACACACACACACACCCATCTATGAAGGCAGAACCCAGCAGCACTGGAAGGATCACAGGGACTGGGCAGCTGTGAGCACCTGTCACTCAGGGAAAGCCATGAGCCCTACCTGTGCAGGCTGCTGCACTACCTAGGACATCCAGCAGGTGGCTCAGCCTGGGCAATGTGCAGTAGTCTTATCTGGAGCCTCTGTCCCAACTCCTTGGTGCTGAGGAGAAAACTGAGGCTGGAGCTTCTTCTTCCCCTTGCACTTTGGGTAATCATTCCTCAGTCCCATGTCTGAGGCTCTTGATCTCTGCGGGGCATGGAAGCCATGATGAACTGAAGCACCAGGGCCTCCTCTCCAAACTGTAGGTGCTGAGGAACGAGAGGGTGGTGCCCTTTGGGGAGTGTCTGACCCCAGACATTGCTCACCTCACACCAGCACAGTGCATCTGTGCTACCCAGCACCTGCTGACCGAGGTCCTCCAGGACAGTTGCTGCCATGTGCCTCTTGTTTCTCCCAGCAGATTGGGAAACCCCTCGGGTCTACCTCCTTTGGGCACAGGCAGCCTGTCCTGGGGAAATGTTGTAGACTATTATTTTAAGGTGTGTTACTTTTGTTTATGTTGAATTTGTTTAACTCTGTGATGCTGTGTTACTGTGCCTGTCTAAAACACCTGATGGTCTAATAAAGAACTGAACGGCCAACAGCAAGGCAGGAGAAAGGATAGGCGGGGCTGGCAGGCAGAGAGAATAAATAGAAGAAGAACTCTGGGAAAGAGAGAAAAGAAATAGCCAGAGAAGGAGGAGGACTCTAGGGGCCAGCCACCCAGCTATACAGCAAGCCACAGAGTAAGGGTAAGATTTACAGAAGTAAGAGATCGGGAAAAGCCAGAGGCAGAAGGTAGACAGGGTAATTTAAGTTTAGAAAAGCTGGCAAGCAAAAGCTAAGCTAAGGCCGGACATTTATAAGTAAGAATAAGCCTCCATGTGTGATTTATTTGGGACCTAGGTGGCGGGCCCCCCAAAGAATAAAGAGCCAAAAGAGCCCAGAGAGTAAAAATCCAACAACAGCAGGGGACAGCTTGTGATGCTGTGAGGTCTGCTTATTGAGTTCACTCAGTGGCATCTCGCTTAAGCTGTGTGGCTTTGGGCATGGGCTGAACTTCTCTGAGCCTCTTTTCCTTCACTGCAATGTATGGATCGTAACTGTCTCCAACACAGAGGGTCCCAGAAGGCCTGACTGTGGGTATGTCCTCAGAGGCACTGGGGCCTCCACACAGGCATCTGAACAGCCTCTCCTGACCTCATTGGAGGATATGATGAGTTGGGTTGTGAACAGTCATGTTCAGGTCTGATCCCAGGATCCATGAACAGGGATTTATTTGAAAGTAAGTTATTTACAGTTGTCACTAAGTAAGATAAGGTCATACTGGAGCAAGGTGACCCTGACATGATGGCTACATGGAAATGCTAGGTTACAGGTAAAGCCACTACAGAAGTAGAGATCAGAGTGACATGTTTTGTTTTATTCGGGGGGAGCAGGGTTTGAGACAGAGTTTCTCTGTGTAACACTCCTGGCTGTCCTGGAACTTGCTTTGTAGACCAGGCTGGCCTCAAACTCAGAGATCCACTTGCCTCTGCCTCCTGAGTGCTGTCATTAAAGGTGGGCACCACCACCAGGCTAAGAGTGATATGTTTTAAATGGACCATCAAACACTGCCTCAAAGGTCCTCAGGCACCTTCTCTGGACCCAATGCAATAAAATCAGCCAGCTAGTGTGATGAGTGTACAGACATCCCCCCTTGCGGTGAGTCACCGTAGGGAAGACTGAAAGCAACCGGCTGTGGGTCTGTAGGAGAAGCGATGCTGCTTCCTTTAGATGGAATATCATGGAGTCATCAAAAGTGATGGCCAGACACTGTAAAGTGCTTGTCCAGGGAACCAGCAATTTTACTTCCTAGAATTTATCCCAAAGATTTCTATGACAGAATGGATAAAGAAATAAGAACGTCCGTTTTCATGGCTGTGAGGGGGGATAAAAAGCCATTGTCGCCCCGAAGAGGAGACATAACACAAGGCTGATGAGAGATGCTGCCGGGCCTGGACCTGGGAGCCGAGGTCCCTGGGAAGGATTATGGCTGCCGCCTCCAGTGACCCGGGTGGAGGAAGCCCGTGGGATAAATCCCATCTCTGCCCGCTCAGCTTCTCCTGGCCAGGCCCACCTATAAGTCAAGAAGACAGAGTGCTCAGTGGTCTGGAGACAAGTAGGCTACTTAGGACATGAGATGGGGGAAAGGGGGAGAACGGGATATACTCTAGACAGGCAGTGGACCTGGCAGAGGGCACACAGGGACCTGGCAGAGGGCACACAGGAGAGATGGCTGCGGCATCTAACCGCAGACACAAGTGTGTCAAGTTCCAAAATGACACAGTTTCTGGTTTTCTTTTTGAGACGGGGGCTCATGAGCCCAGGCTGGCCTCAAATTTGCTTTGTAGCTCAGGTTGGCCTTGAACTCTTTAGCCTCCTGCCTCTACCTCCTGAGTACTGGGATTATAGGTGTGCACCACTATGCACAGTTTATGTGGTGCTGGGTGTTGAACCCAGGGCCTTGTGTATCCTAGGCCAGCACTCTACCCACTGAGCCATGTCCTCAGCCCTTATTATACTTTTATTTCCTGACTATTTGGCAACCTCTATGTGTGGTTATTTTGTAATAAATAAAATAATGTTGCAAGAGAAGGTAGTTTAATTGAGATTCCCCACACCCTGAGGACTAACAGGGTAAGGCAGAAGGGGGCTCCTCTCTGATCTTTCCCCACCCTGGGTCTTGTGTCTCAGGGCTGTGGCCTCACCTTTGCCTAGGCTCTGCCTTTGCCTGGAATGCCCTCATTGCTCCTGTCCACAAGGCAGGAGTGTCTGGGCAGGGCTCCAGGGCCGAGGGCAGAAAGGCCCGTGGCAACAGTCTGGACTTCTTGCCAGCCAGCCTCAGGCCCGGCCATGGCTGTGCTTACTCATGACTGGCTGGTACCTCTACCTCTGGGCCAGGCCAGCATGACCCATCCTGCCAGGACTTTCAGGAAAACAGCTGGGCAGTGGGGGGCAAGAGGAGCCTGTCCATCAGAGTCAGAGGTTTTTCTGGGCAGCTGGACCCTAGGGGCATGGCAGGCATAGAACAACCTCCTTGTTCCTTAGCTTCCAGCATAGGGCCAGCAGCCTGGTACGAACTCAGGCCAGGCCTGCTTCCTTTCAGGTAGAACAGAAAGTCCAACATCAGGGGGTATGGCTTAGTTAGCAGAGTGCTTGCCTAGTGTGTTCAAGGCTCTGGGTTCAAATCCCAGCACTGCATAAACCAAGTGTGGTGATTTTTGCCTGTAATCCCAGCACTCAGGAAGTAGAGGCTTGAGAATCAGAAGTTCAAGGTCAGCCTCCGCTATATAACAAATAACTATAGGGGACTCTTCAATAAATAAAGGAGGGAGGAGAGGAAGGGAAGAAAAAGCAGATCACCAGCCCACTGATCTATGTGGAGCACACTGGGTGGACCACATGGACCAGGAGCTTTTCTTTTCTGGAACTCGATTTGAATATCAGGCTGGCCTCGAACTCACATCGATCCGTCTGCCTCTGCCTCCGAGGGCTGGGATTAAAGGTGTGCACCACTACCACTCGGTAGAACTTTTATTTTCTTAAGATTTATTTTATGGGGGCTGGAGAGATAGCTCTGCGGTTAAGAGCACTGACTGCTCTTCCAGAGGTCCTGAGTTCAATTCCCAGCACCCACACGGCACCTCACAACTGTTTGTAACTCCAAGATCTGACACCTTCACACAGACATATATGCAGGCAAAACATCAATACACATAAAATAAAAAATAAAGAAAATTAAAAAAAAAAGATTTATCTTAAGAGTGTTTTGCCTGCATTTCTGTATGTGAACCACATGTATAGCTGGTACCTCTGGAGGTCAAAAGAAGGTGTCCAAGCCCCTGGAACTGGAGTTACCAACTGTCGTGAGCCATTGTGTGGGAACTGAACCTGGGTCTTCTACAAGAGCAACAAGTGTTCATAATCACTGAGCCATTTCTCCAGCCCCTGGACCAAGAGTTTTAAAGGTTCCCACAGCTCAGCGGAGGACATAGATGGGCTGGGTCCCTGTCCAATTCCCACTGGAGCAGAGTTTCTCTGTGAACTTAGAAAAAAATCATCCCCTGGTCTTCACCAGTCTTGAACGAGTGCCCATGGGCCCTGGGCTCCGGGATTTATTTCCAGCTGTGGCTTTGCCATATACATAGGACATGGTCACAGTAGCCACAGTGGAGTGGGACTTTATGGTCACAAGTTCTTACCTCCAGCCCCCAGGCAGGTGCTGCAGTCATCTCCACTTCACTGAGGATAGAGCCCAGGGTTGGCAAGTCCCTCACTAACCCAGGCCCCAGCATGGGAACAGCAGATCTGGGCTTCCATCCCAGGTCTGTCTTTCCATCCTAGGACTGTGCACCCTGGGACTTCTACAATGAGAGGCCAGCCTAGGATACATAGTGATGCCCTGTACCCAAACCATCACTGATTTACCTACCCATCTGTTCATCCATCCACCATCCACCCTTCTACCTGTGAATCTACCACCTCCATCTTTCACCCACCTGTGAACTCTCCACTTCATTAATTTCTTCACTCACTGTTGTGATTAAATACCCGACAAGAACGACCTAAGGAAGGAAGAGTTTATTTTGGGTCACGGTTTGAGGGTGCAGTCAATCATGGCGGGGAAGGTGTGTGAGGCAGCATCCATCCACCTATTCATCCATCCATCCATCTATTCACTATCCATCCATGAGCTATCTACCCATCCATCCATCTATTTACTATCATCCATGAGCTATCTACCCATCCATCCATCTATTTACTATCCATCCATGAGCTATATCTACCCACCCATCCATCTATTCACTATCCATCTATGAGCTATCTACCCACCCATCCACTACCCATCACCTATCTACCAACCTAACCATCTTACCTTTAATGTGTTACGAATATTCCCTTCAGTAGCTCAGCATGCATACCACTAACAAGATTGTATTTTGTCTTATTTTTTTTTTTATCCGTATGGGAGTCTTGCCTGTGTGTATGTCTGTGCACTATGTGTATGCCTGGTGTCTGTGGAGACAAGAAGAGGGCATCTGATCACCTGGAACTGACAGACGCACAGTCACAGACAGTTGTGAGCCCCCATGTTGGTGTTGAGAACTGGACCTGGGTCCTTTGGAAGAGCAATCTTAACCACGGAGCCATCTTCCCGGCACCACTGATGAAACTTTAATATCTTAGGAGTATAAATTTACTTCTAGAAACAATGGTCAAATCTTGCCTCTCTGGTCTCTCCCACGCTGATCCTGCAGCTCCAGGCTGGGAGATCCCAGGCTGAGACCCAGCAGGGAGGGCCCTCATCTTCCTCCTTCAGTAACGAGTGGGGACAGAATTGAGTGGGCATCTCAGTTCGCTGGAGGGCTTTCGTGGGACAACCCCTCCGTGGGAGCCCACTGTTGCTTTTCTGCCTGAGATCTATATATGTTCCACCTCCCCGCATACGCAGCCAGCGCTGGTTCTGCTGCCCAGCTTACAACCTCAGGCCAGCAGCTCCCAGACAGCCTGCTTCCACCACAGGAAGCAAACAAAGACTGAGACAACCCTGCGGGGGTGGGGAGGCATAATCCAGAGCAGGGCCTGAACCGCTTCAGGTCTCAGCCTTGACGTCATCGATATTTTGGGCAAGATAGCTCTTTGTGGTAAGAGTGACCTGTACACCAAAGTGATGACCTCCAGCCACCACAGAATGTCCCTCAGGGAAGGTGCGCTCCACCTAAGGACCTCTAGACGAGAGGAAATCCAGGCTCACTTCTGTCTTAAAAGCCTGTGACTTGTCCCCTCCCCAGGGGACCGCCACTTCAGCTCTCACTGTTCACAGAAAGCAGATAGGCTTCTTGGTTCACAGGACTACATCCTTGTTGTTGCTATGGAAACCAGGGATTTTCTTTGCCTCCTCTTTCTCCTTTGCTCGCCTCATTTATGTGTTCTCTTAACCAGCAAGTCCCGGGTGTGGATCCCAGGGGAGTGTAATACAAACAGGCTTCCTAACAATGGTCTGACCTAGAACTGGTTGAGAATTAAGTGAGAAGATGGCAGGGAAGGCAGGATTAGGATGCCCCAGGTCACCAGCTCCGAGAACTGGGCCAGCACGGGTAGCTAGGGCGATGGGGGCAGATGCAGAGGGGATAGGCTGATGCTGCAGGTGACTGTCACCGCCACAGAACGGAGGGTGAGGACATCCACCTTTGAGCTCCACCCCTTGGTGGGAAGGTCTAACCAGAGGTTGAGTGACACACAGTGTGAACGAGAAGGAAACAGAATGGGAACCTGGGAGACCAGAAGTGTGGGGCTAAGCAGTCTGGGAGCTAGAGGGTAGAGCCTGACCCAGACACAGGAGGGCTGGAGGAGAAACAGAAGGGCAGGGTCATGTCTACTGGGAGAGGAGCAAGGTGTGCGGGAGGTGTGGCATGCCTTATAAGGATAACATGTCTTCTAGGGCAGAGACCAGGTTTATAGGGCCACGTTGGGGGTGTGGTCATTGTCCTGGGGAGAGGGCCAAGTTTACAGGGTGAAGACAGGTCTCCTGGGTACCGGGCTAAATTGAGAGGATGGCCAGACCTCCTGTGATAGGCTCTTTCCTAGGGTAGGAGCCAGCCTTCCTGGGGGCTAGGCTAGCCCCAGTGTTGGTAGAAGCCAAGCTTAGGGGTGGGGCGAGGCCTCTAGAATAGCATCCTGCTGGCCATCCTGCTGGCCATCCTGCTGGCTTTCCATCTGGTTGTCCCTGGGCCCTCTGTGCACCAGACTTAACTATCTGGCCCAAACCATGGCTGACACACTTGCTAAGAGAGAAAAGGGCTGGGGTCCTCTCCATGGGGGGTTGGACAAGCCTACTCAGGCTGGCTTTACATGCACACAGGGGCTGCTGAGGGCAGCCCCTCAGAGAAAGGCTAAGTACCTTATTAGGTAGAAAAGCAAGGACCAAAGAGCAGCTGCTGGTGCTGGGCTGTCATTTGGGTAAAAAGAGAAACTTCTGGTATTTTCCTAGTCCTGCATCCGGAGACTGGTCACATGACACATCTCTGGGGAGTCTGGGACCCCAGAGAGCCTCAGAGGAGCCTCACACTTTATCTTGTCTTTCCTTCTTTCCTAATTTTTTCTTTCTTCTCCCCCTCCTTCTCCCTCTTTCTTCCTCCCTCCTACTCAGTCCTTTCTTTTAAAGCAGGGTCTCCCTAGGAAACCTAGACTGGTCTCGAGCTTGCAGCCATTTTCCTGCCTCAGCCTCCTGAGTGCTGGGATTTACAGCTGTGAAACACCATACACACTTATTATCCCACTTAGATGTAGCCAGCCCTGGCCAGGCCACAAGTCCACAGTGGCAAGAAGGACGTCAGCTGGCCCCTGTACTCAAGGTTGCCAGCAAGGCTCCTCTGCCAAGGTCCAGAGGCCGTAGAGGGACTGCAGCCCATGGACCAGGGGCCACCTAGCTGTCCCCTCCCCAAGTGTAGCCCCTGCACTGGTCTGTTGCAAGCTAGCCATAGTCCTGCTTGCTCTGAGCGTGCTGTGGGGGCAGGATGTAGGCAGAACTAGCAGGGAGGAGGTCCAAGGCAACAGGGCTGTCCCTTCCTGGCAGGAGGATGGGGCTGTGCCAGGTGCCAGGTGAAGCAGCAGATGGTGACTGAGGCGGGTGTCAGTCTAAGAAGGAATGAGGTAGCCTGTTACCAGTTCATGTTTGTTAGTGGCTGAGCAGGCCTGGGGACAAGGTCAGGGCTTACGGTTGCCCGTGTGATAAACTGGCTAACCTAGTCTGCATAGCAAACGTTCCTTGATGCCCCCTATAAGCCCAGAGCTGGTCCTCAAACCTGCCCATGCATCTTGGTCGCTTGTTTCAGGCAGTGCTTGAGCTCCATCACCGTGCAGGTCTGGCAGCTGCGGGGCCCACAACTACATTTGTAAACAAACGCCCAGGTGCTCAGATGCTGGGAGCCCGGGGCTGTCTGAACACTCACTTTCAGGCACAGTTTACAGGGTGCTTGCTGTGGTCAGGCTCCATTCTGGATCTTGTCACAAATGACATTCTCTTTGGTCCCCGAGTGATTACCGCTGCTGAGATGACATTGCCAGTACCCTGCTTCGCAGCAAAGCAAGTGAAACCCAAGATGGGAAGTGCCTGGAGCAGGTTTGTTCGGGACAGCCTGGCTACTCTGTCACGTTCATCTTGAAAGTCACTTGAAGGCCTGGTGTTGCTGTTCCCTGGGGACGGGTGGGGAAGATGAGGCGTTAGGGGTTGGGCAGTTTCCTGAGTCTCAGACTTCCAGGTCCTATCCCTCTACCATGAACCCTGGGTTTCTGGCCTCAGAGAACTGGAACTTGGCCAAGTACCAGGGACTCAGTGATGCTCCTGCTTGAGGGAACAGGGTAAATCCTTCCCCATCTTGGGCCTCCGTCTGCCCACCAGCAGAGAATGGGATCCAGGGAACTCCAGCTCTGAGCTCTGGGGAAGCTGGGATGGCTAAAAAACGATTACCCTATCGTCTCCTTTGAGCATAACTCCTCAGTCCTGCACCCTTGTGGCTCAGCCAGAGCTGTGAGGGAATCTGGATTCTGGAGCTAGGATCCTGGTCCATGGAGACCAGCCATCCTGTCTAAGGACCACAGAGGCTCCTTGTGTCAAGGAAGAGAAGGGATTGTTCTAGAGAAGCCGAGGCTAATTGGACTAGCACAGGACTTGAGCCAAGTGTCAAGGTTGGCTGTCTTTCCGTCTGTATTCCACTCTCCTCTGAGTCTGATGACCCACCATGATGGTAGTTTACTGTTGGTTAGCTGAGGATCCCCTCATTCACTTATTCACACAATGACGGGCACTGAGGAGTCTTAGTCTGACACTGTGGGCTCAGGGCTGCAGACACAGCTCACTCAGTAAATGAGCCGTTTCAGGATGAGACCCTGAGTTTAATGGCCATCACCTACATACTTCTCTTTGCCTCCCTTCTGCAAGGACCCTGTGGTGACTCTGGGTATCACCAGACAACCCAGAATCACTCCCTGTCTTAGGGTCACAACGTCTATAGGTTATGATGTGGGCATCCTGGAGGCCATTGTTCATCTGATCACACCCAGCTCCACACTGCTCCTTCCTTTGACATATACTGCAGGCAACCAGAGAATGATCTGGGACTGGTTACAGCCTGTTCTAGCAGCTGTTTTGGATGAGGCCTGGCAGGGGGCTCTATCTGTGAAGAGCTGTGTGTATAATGGGATGAGGCCCTCAGGGAACCAGAAGTGACCTACCTCATGGGGTGGTGGTGCCTGGAAGGCTTCATCCAAGGGGTCCTTGGAATGTGCCCTCAGCTGATACCTGGTCCTGCTTCTGTGAGCCTTGCTGGGTGTGGTTAATGCCCTGGTCCCATGTGACATGAGACTCTGAGTACCATCTGTGAAGTGGGCACAGCCGCAGATCTCTCCGCCCACTGAGAGAAAGGAGACAGAGCCTGGGAAGGAGATGTCCCTGGTAGGGCCTTCTGGTTCCCAACATCTGGGTGAGTGCTCTTCCAGGAGCACCTTTCCAAACATTTGTGTTCACCACAGGCTGGCCGTTAAGGGTGGTTCACAGTGAAAGCCTCAAAGACTGTATCACCTAGCCAGGAGCAGTCCTGTGTCTGTGCTCACAGCTGTGTCTGTGCTCACAGCTACTTGAAGAGCTACGACAGGAGGGTTCCTCGAGTTCAGGAGTTACCCCCAGCTCAAAACTCAAAAAAGGAGAGGGTTGGGAAGATGACTCCGTTGGTAAGGTGCTTGTCTTGCAAGTGTGAGGACATGAATTTGATCTCCTGGACTCATGTGAAATGAGCCATGTGTGGTAGTGCACATGTGTAATCCCAATGTTAGAGAAGCAGAGACAGGGGATCTCTGGGGCTCCCTGGCCATCTTTTTTTTTTTTTTTTTTTTAATGTGCATTGGTGTATGTCTGTGTGAAGGTGTTATAGATCCTGGAGTTATAGACAATTGTGAGCTGCCATGTGGGTTCTGGGAATTGAACCCAGGTCCTCTGGAAGAGCAGTCAGTGCTCTTAAGTGCTGAGCCATCTCTCCAACCCCCTCCTTCACTGGCCATCTTAGCCTAACTGATAAAGCTTAAGGTCAGTAAGAAACCCTGTCTCAAAAAATCAGGTGGGCGGCTCCTGAAGAATGGCACAGGGTTGTCTCCTGACGTCCAAAGGCATGTGCACATATGTGCACCCCCACATAAGGGCACACACACACACACACACACACACACACACACACACAGGGGCTAGGGAGATGGCTCAGAGACTCAGAAAACTTGCTGTATAAACATGAGGACCAGCGTTCAAATCCCCAGCATCCGTGTGAAAATATAGGTGTGACCTAGTGCATGCCTGTAACCCCAAAACGTCAGGGGCAAGAGACGTGAGGCACGCTGACTACCAGCCTAGCTCTGGCTTCAGTGAGAGAACTTGTCTCAAGAAAGAGAGGTGGAAGCCGGGCGGTGGTGGCGCACACCTTTAATCTCAGCACTCGAGAGGCAGAGTCAGGTGGATCTCAGTGAGTTCAAGGCCAGCCTGGGCTACAGAGTGAGATCCAGGACAGGCACCAAAACTACACAGAGAAACCCTGTCTGGAAAAAAACAAAACAAAACAAAACCAAAAGAAGAAGAAGGAGAAGGAGAAGGAGAAGGAGAAGAAGGAGAAAGAGAGTGGAATATGATAGAGCAGGGCACCTGACATCTCCTCTGACCTCCAAGCACACATATAGGCGCTGCAGACACATGAACATATACACCACACACAATAACATTTAAATCAGTCAATCAATCAATCAATCAATCAGTCAATAAATGATCAGCCAGACAATCTCTCTCTTCCCCTGCTCATTGGTTTTTTTCCTCACAAGACTGTGTAAGTGTGGATCCCATGGAGAGGATGGGCCTTCCTGGGGTGGGAGCAGGGAAGCCTCCAGTATGCCAAGTGAGTGCCACCATCCAATAGCAGTGGCTTCTTTTGGGGACAGGAGAAATGGCCCTGGGGTGCTCTAGGAGTACAGAGTCCTGGCCACATCAAAATCCACTCACCCTGACTTCATTTCTCCTCAGTGACATCCCCGAGCCTTGCCAAGGTCATTTGCCACCCACTCCCACCTGGTTTTGTTGTTTTGGAAGGAACAAGCATCCTTGGGAAGAGGCGGCAGAGGGCTTACATGAGATGGATGAGGCTGGGGCTTCAGACATCCTGTGGAGCCTGGATCCAGGTCGCCTCTCAGCTGAGCCCCTCGGTGGTGCTTAGCCAGGCAGGAATGGCACGGGGCCTCGCAAGCCCGTATTTTATGGTTTCAGTTTGAGGCTGCCTCTGACAGTTGCCCCAGCAGTTCCCGTCTGACTCAGGGTGTGCAGATCCTCAGAACCTCCAGCCCAACCTCTGGCTCCCACTGAGCCTGTATGTGGACAATACTGTGGATGGCCTACTATGGCGTGGCCATTGTACATACACAGAGGTGTTCAAGCTTTCCAAAGAGATTTGGAGATGGTCTCAGAAGCCCCAGTTTTCTAAGAGGGAGGCAGGCACAGGGAGCTTGTGCATCTGAAGCAGGGACTGGGGTCCTATTACAGACTCGCTCCCTTGTGACTCTGTCTTCCCCAGGCTGAGGTCCACCTACCACTCCTGATTCCCCTCTGGCTTCCCTTCCAGGAAGAAGGCCATGTGAAGCTGAGTTACATAGCACTCTGCAGACTTGGGGACACTTGTATCTGCCCTTGAGATGGGTCCCAGCCTTGGGCCACCTCTGTGGCTTTCTACTCTCTCCTGTTGAGCTAAGTCCTTTTCGGGGGGGGGG
>CABHPP010125067.1:0-10275 GCA_902168425.1 Peromyscus attwateri | reverse complement strand
AAAATCTTCCAAGGGAAGGGCACACAGGTCTCCTGATTCTGGCGTCTCCTGATTCTGCCTTCCTATTCACAGAACTGGGCCATGATGTCATCAGAGTGACTAGAAAACTAGGCATTGGCTTAGTGGGATGACTCAGTTGGTAAAATGATCATGAAATAAATGTGAAAATGTTGCTAGAGTTTTTTTGATCCTGCCTGTCCCACAGTCAGGACAAATCTCTCTAATCCACCAGTCCTGCAGCAGCTCAGACCCAACCAAGTAAACACACAGAGACTTATATTGCTTACAAACTGTATGGCCATGGCAGGCTTCTTGTTATCTAGTTCTTATATCTTAAATTAACCCATTTCTATTAATCTATACTTTGCCATGTGGCTCGTGGCTTACTGGTACCTTACATCTTCTTTGTCCTGGAGGCGGCTGGCTGTATCCCCCCCCCACCTTCCTGTTCTCTCAATTCTCCTCTCTGTTAGTCCTGCCTATACTTCCTGCCTGGCTATTGGCCGATCAGTGTTTTATTTATCAATCAATCATCTACAGCACTTCCCCTTTTTCTTTTTTTTCAAAAAGGAAGGTGTTAACTTTAACATAGTAAAATTACATATAACAAAACAATTATCAAGCAAGAATTACAGTTACAATATTAAAGAAGATATCCTATCTATTTTATATTGGTGAGTCTAAGGTTTTATATTGAACTTATCTTTTATCATAACTAAGGAAAATTATAACTATCTCTAGTCTTCAACTATATCAAAGACCTCAGAAGAATATACTATTACCTGAGAAATAGGAAAAGGATGTAAGCAACTTTTGGGAAGTCTTGCAGGGTAGACAGAGACAGCTGGCAGCCTGGACAGTCACCTAATGTTCCTTTGTAAAGTTGGGGCATCTGTCTTCAGCCCACAGGCCTGGAGTCTCTTAGTCATTTCTCTCTGTGTCCTGTAGAACGTCTGTCAGTTTCCTCTGCAAAGCAGGAACCCGAAGGACAATTTTGCCAAGCAAAGTTCAGTGGTCACCTTCCTATGGGTCTTGCATGTCCAGTCAATACATTTTTTTCAAGCAGTTCAGGCAAGAACAGTTTCTTGCCCAAATGACTATTTTTGCCAAGGTGAAGATAAACTCCATATGGAGTGTCTTTGATGCCCATCCTCCTCTCTTAAGTAAAGCGGTGCTGCCAGGAGCAGACATGTCTTATTGTCCAGAAAGTCCAAATTTTTAAAACATTTTAAATCCCATATTCTGTAGGTCTTTGAAGTATTTGAAGGTTACCTATCTATCTGAAATATATCTATATATACCTAAAAGACTAAACTAACATGACTATAAGTTTGATTATCATAGAAGACTAATTATAATTATCCATTACAATTTAAATGAGTTACATAAGCATAATACCTCAAACAAGAGTAGAAATATACAGTATAACAAAATTAACTTCAAATTTGTATCAATAAACTAAAATCTATACCAATGCAAAACATTTTAAACAAGGTGTTGCTGTTTATAAGTAGGTTCATCAATCTACCCTTTCACCCTATCATACCTATATCATATCCCCTTTTTTTCTTTAGAAAGAGATTGTATTTATAATCAACCTGTTTTAAATAAAAATATTGGTTTTTTTCTGTCCCACACCAGAGGGCTCTTCTGATATGGGACACAAGAATCTCTTAACCTTTTCTTTTTTAGCAATATGCCTGAGTTTAGAGCAGGAGTGAGCCAATTCCATCTCCAAAGCCAGCTTGGTATATTTGGGAATTTGGGTGTAGCTTCTCTTACTACTTCCTGCTGGAGGGGAGTACTGTATCTTATGGGGACATAAAGAAAATTTTAGAATTATGGAGTAGTCCCTGAGGGTGTATCGTCTGAGCTAGTTGCCTTGAAATCATTATGAATGTTGGATCATCTGGGCCATGGTATCATCAGAGACCTTTCAGGAGGTCTCGGCTGGTCAAACCTGATGTATCTTAATCTGGAACAAATCCATAGCCTCTGGCTTTCTGTAGAAACAAAAGCAGAGCCTCCTTTCCAAAGCAACATATCTTTACATCCAAATTTTGAAGTCAAGGTACCTTTAAAATATACATATTGACTTAACTCAACAGCTTTTACAATCAAAAGTCTTTTTGCAGTTAAGAATATCAAAGAGAACATAATCCAGATTCTCTGTGTGATATCCATTTTTATGTGGCTTATTTTTTATATTAATTTTACTATCTCTTTAAAGACTTTATTTTTAAAAACTATCTATTTGTTTATATAACTGTATATATTCCTTTTTCTCTCTCTTTCAAGCCTAAGTACATTTTTACATACATTGTAAAGCATTTAAAGTCTTGTTCCATCTGAATCTGTGTTATTGTGAATCTATTGCTTTAAACTGTTGCACTTCTAAGACTGAAACAGCCGCTGTGGCTGCTGGCTCTACCCACCTCAGCTTCCCAACATGGTGGTGGTGTGTTCACTGCCAGCTCTGGGAGCCATCAACTCTCAGAAACAGTGGGTCTATGCTTCTATCAAAGCAGCCTGTAGCCCAGAAACTGCTTTTTATGTTGCGCGGCTTACAGAACCATCTGTGTAACTCAGCGGGAATAGGTCAAGCTCACATGTTGTGAACCCCCCATAGAGTAGCTGTAGCCCACATGTTGGGGTGTCTAGCCCCCCATATGAGACATGAAGCAGGAACCTGGTTTTGGCTCCATTTAGAATTGCTTATTCAATATTCTCAGATATAAGGTGGAAACTTGAGCCGTTGGGTGCCATTTGTAGCTAGAGTTTTTCTCTCCGGGTCCCACCAAGTCCCGGCAGTCTGACAGCTCACTTATAAAATAAACATACAGATGCTTATATTATTTAAACTGCTCAGCCATTAGCTCAGGCCTACCATTATCTAGCTCTTACTCTTATACTCAGCCCATTTCTATTAATCTATACTTTGCCACGTGGCTCATGGCTTACCGGTACCTTACATCTTCCTTGTCCTGGAGGCAGCTGGCTGTGTCCCCACCCCCTCTTCCTGTTCTCTCAATTCTCTTCTCTGTTAGTCCCGCCTATACTTCCTGCCTGGCTACTGGCCAATCAGTGTTTTATTTATCAATCAATCATCCACAACATGAAGATCTTAGTTTGATCCTCCAGAACCTACAAACCACAGGTTTAATGAGACCTGCCTCAAAAACGAAGGTGGAAAGTGCTTATGGAAAACACATGATGCTGCCTTCAAATATCCACATGTGCATATACACACACACACATACACACACACACACACACACACACACACACACACACACACACACGCAGGTACACTTGTACATATATGTGCTCACATGAATGTATACACAAGAAAAAGAAAGAAAAAAGGGAAGAAAGAGAGAAGCGAAGAAGGAACAGAGAGAGAGGCAGGAGAGGGGGGGAGATTTTAATGTTAGAAAAAGCAAACCATCAAGCTTCCAGAAACAAGAGTGAGAGTGCTGTATATTTTTGAACATTATGAGCTGAGAATCATTCCAAGATCCATAAGAACCGCACAGACATTTTATTTTATATTTTCTTTATTTTAAAGGGTCTAGCTCCCCAACTTCCCACACTAAATCCCTCTCAGAGCACATTCCTTATGATGATCCTCCAGGTAGCAAAACCTGAACTAGAAAAGTCACCCTTGGTCATCCTTATTTCAATGCAGGCTGCTTGCTATTCCCTGTGTTTCCTTTTGGTGGTGAGTCCTATAGCTGGTGCACAATTCGTCAATGTATGATTGATTAGTAGTTTTTGAACCTGAAAAACAAGATACTCATTCAGTTTCCTTAATTTTTAGAATTCTAAGCTTAACCTTGGTCTTGCTTTTGTCTTTGAGCCTTGCATCTTTTTTCCCAACTTTATTACTTGTTGACTGGTGTTGTTTTCTTTTTTATCATGCTACTATACATTTACCTCCTGAAGTCAAATGCCTCTGGGCCTTGTGAGCCAATCAGTGTGCTGTAACATGTGTTCTTTCCTTTTGTACACTTTTTACATCCTTTTATAAGTGTTTTCCCATGATGTGTTATTTTTAATTCCTAATGTAAAAAGTCAAGCTAGTACAATATCTTAGTATATATACTTAATGTTTTGTTCTTTAAATTACTTAAGGAATAAAAGAAATAGAATAATTAAGAGATGATATTAACTTCTTTGGTAATGTTGCTTTTCTTTTCTTTCCTTGAATGTAAGCAATACTATAAAATGCTGACTTTTTTGGTTTTGAAGTTGCTTATTGGTACAGTGAATGTGTGGAGTTGATATGGCTCCATCTGAAATGTTAAGAGAAAACTGTTGCCTGTGCTGAAATACATTATGAACAGTGTTTTAATAATTCCATACACAATAGAGGCTTTTCTACGTCTGTTATAGACTAGTTGTATACCATTAAAGATCATGTGTTAAAGCCTAATTCCCAGTGTGTAGTATTCGGAGATGGAACCTTTAAAAGATACTTAGGACTATTTAAGCTCACTGGGGTGGGGCTCTTATAGTAGCATCAGGCCCTTATGAGAAAAAAAACTGTGGAAGACTTGCTCTCACTCACTCATTTCACAAAGAGATATAATGCAAAGGTAGTAATCTACAAGCCAGCAAAAGGATCTTCACCAAGGACCAAATTGTACAGAAATTTGACCTTGTATTATCTGTCTCCATGATTGTGAGAAAGAAATGTTTGTTGCTTAACTCATACAGTCTGTGGTTTTCAGAGACTGTATCTTATTCAGAGCAACCAATATCTACCTACATCAGACATTGTCATCATGCTCCGATATTATAAGAATTGCGTGGTTAATAGATTGGGATCTGGCTCAGTGACAGAGCAGTTGCCTAGCCAGTGTGAGACTCTGGGTACAGTCCCTAGTACCAAGGGGGAAAGAAGCAAGACTCATGTGTTATTATCATATATATATATATGTATATATGTATGTATGTATATATATAATATACATGCATATGTGTATGTGTGTGTGTGTATCCCTTTGTGTGAATTTTCAGTCTTTTAAAAAGAAAATGAACTTTCTTAAAGTTAGTCTATTGAATAGTAGTTACATTGTAAGTCAAAGAACCATGTAAAAAATCTGGCAAAGACAGACTAGAGACTCAAGCCATAGAACTCAGATTGCTTAGTTGCACAGTAACATGAAAGATGGGATGTTTTAAGATGTATGAACTATTTTATTTAGGTTAACTATTTGCTCAATATAAATTAATTGAATTTCCTAGGTGATGTGACTAGCATCCTGAAAGAGTTCATTCATGTCCAGTTGATGAGTTTTATGATATTTTACAAATTCATCATCTTTTTCATCTGGCTTGTCTTTCCTAGAACAGAAATGTAATGTAAATTCACCTTGACATGTCTAGCCCAAAGTTCATGAGTTATGTACAGTTCTATGTGTTACAAAACATTATCTACATTGTTCTATACCTGTAATGGACGTTAACATGTGTATTTGAATTTCATGACACTTCGATAGTGCCATACTAATTTATGAAGAACACATTGGCATTTTCAGGCAATCTTCCTTTGCAATTGCAAGTCAGGGAGCTATGATAAATTCAGGAACCCATGACCGATTTGATTTCATCTGAGATACATCTCTTCTTTTCATTCTGTCTTATTTATAGTTTCCTCTTTGTCTATTGCCTTTGTCTTTTTGCATATTCCTATCCTTTTAAAACCAATCCCCATGTAAATATTCAGAATTGATGTTCAGGGGCACAAATACACATTAGCTGAGTAATAACTAAAACCTACTTATACAACTAAAATACAATGTAGTATAAGTACTTACTGCCCGAAAGGCAATTTTCCTTTATTGTCATAATAATCAAAGCAACGATATCAGTTCAGTACTATTACTGATCACTGTTTAACAGTGAAATGAGACACTGATGGTTTAAATATCCAGGAAAAATAGAAGAGTTAAGATCTAAGACCAAGTGTAATATAAAATGCTAGTCACATTGTTTAGTAAATGCTTAACACAAAGTTGTAATATTTAGAATCTTTACATAATCTTTCTTTATCTGTTGTTTGTTAATAATAGTGAATTAGTCACTGTGCATAGAGGCAATATTGGAGCTAGTAGGAAAAAGTCAAGAAAAAAGGACAACTTTCTGTTACTATCATTACTAGGAAAAGTGGCCCAACTTAAGGTGTTGCCTAGGAGTTCAGTCAGAAGATGACTCCGAACACATGAGGGTCCTTGGCCAGGACTAACCACCAGTGTCTTCCGAGGCTTTCAGACTCCAAGCTTGCTTGTATCTGTTTTTGTGGACCTGGGGGACCAAATGAAACTCATTCTGCCTTCTGTTCCCCATAAAGCAGTAGACTGGCCACACCATCTCTTGGCTCATCTACAGTCCCCAAACAGTTTGTAAATGCCAGCGAATATTTTTTAAACTCCCCCAACATTATGATTAATGACAGACATAAGAAACGGTGGGGTAATTGGTTGACTCTGAAGGCCAGCAATTAAGTACTAAAAAGTTCAGTTTTATGTTCACTAGAATTTGCTAGGCAAAAAATGCACTAATGGATGGCTTGTCTCCTTTCCTGTTAGTTAAGAGAATTTTTTTTTTTCAGGTGAAAATAGTGTTAGTTGAGTGTAGGGAGCTGCGTGTAGCCACGCCTTACAGGTGGCGCTGGTTACCGCCTTCCGCCATCCCGACGGCGAGTGCTCCCCGTGTTAAACAGCTCCAGGTGAGGCTGTAGCGGAATGTGTGGCTTGTTTACGCATGCTTGAGCCTATGGGGCAATGCCCACATGGCGACCTGGGGTTGGCTGCCCAGAGCCTATATAAGGCCGGGAGAGGCTTTGCCCGGGGGGGAATCCTTCAGAAGGAGGGGATCCCTCAGAAGTCAGAATATTGTTTAAAGGCCTGATTAAACTGCAAGAAGAAGAGCTCGGTGTTGTGTCTTCCTTGCTGGACAAGGGGGGCGCTACAGTTGAGAGTGTTTACTCAGGTGCACGTAGATGAACATACATTGTTATAGCAAGATTAAGTATGTATGACAGGTTAGAAGGAAGTAAAAGCAGCATGCTTTTAATCATTTATTTCCTTTTAGCCTCATACAAGGAAATGACCTATAGAAATCTCAGAGTATGACATCAATGATAAAATTTAAGCGTAATTTGAGTAAGATCAAATTTAATTCATCAGCTTGAGCATGAACACTCCAAATGTGAGTACAGATGTATCATTTTTATAATTCAGAATTACAATAAAGAATTAGTGTTGAGTAGAAAATACTTGTTTATAATTCAAATATAAAGGGTGAAAAAAACTTAATGGTATGTTGTATTTAATTAATAAATATGGTCATGTAAATATTGGCACATTTTTAGAAAGACAAACGCTTGACCAAATGGCATTCTGCAGCTGGAATTTGAGCTCCCAGATGATATTCAAGGTATAACGTTTTCTGACCAGGGATTGCTGTTTTCATTCAGGTAGAATGGGTATATGATTGTAGTCAATACGGCCACTCTTCACACTCTCTAGAATGAGGCACAGAACTCTTTAGGTACAAACGTGCAGTGTGCATGCTTCAGGACTCCAGATACATCTAGGTATAGTGTTCTCAGAAACTGACGACAACACAGAACTCATCACGTTTTGTGTAGAGTAGGTCTGAATCTTATTAAATCATTTCTGAAACCAAACAAAATTCATGCCATGAAATTTTCTCAAATTATTATTATTCTTTTCTGCCTCCATGCTCACCATTACATTCACACAATGCTTCCGAAACTGACTGGAAAACCTAAATCTAGATTCTTTGAAGAGAGAGAAATCCCCCTCTCTTACCAGTAACTTGATATCTGAAAGAGTTAATGGGCTTCTTAAAGTGCTCAATTTATCTAGAGAGGGGACCCTGTGACCTGGTAGGGACCTGGCTTTGGTCATTTCTTAGGAAGAATGTAATTTAGAACTCTCCCTTATTATTCTGCCAGCTGCTTACTTATTGATGATATTGACTTTGGGTTTTAAAAAGTCTTGCTTTGGAAAATTGTTTTGAGCAGCTCTCAACCACTCACATCCTGTATTCTTATTTTATATCACTTTTCATCTGGGAAATTATTAAGTCAAATCCTTGGTAACCATTCTCCACAATCCAATTTATTTTTACCCGAGATCCATTGAATTCAACTCAATGCCTTCTCATAAAAGGTTAACCCAATATTTCATGCTATGTTATACTTTATGTTTGTGTTATGTGAAAGGAAAGTAACCATGATAAGCAGCCAATAAATTACATTCGGAATGTTTATTTCCAAAAGTTACATTACTATGCCGGCATAGATAAATGTAATCATTTATCACAATATGGATTGTGGATGTAAAAGGTAAAATAAATACAGCCATATTTTTTGCATTATTCCTAGTTTGTTTGCTTTAAATGTTGGCCAGGATACCTTTAAACTTGTCCTTTTATTTATTGACTTCTACTACTATCTGATACTCTAGTGATTCAAGTCTGAAAAGGTAAACCAAATTATTGTATTTATAGTAAGGAATTATTTTTAATTTTTCCTATAAAATGAGATTCTTGAATTTCTTAGATGACATCTGCTTTGGAATTTTTCCTGCCAAGGAATAATCATTTTAGCTTTAGTATGGATGTCCCATTTGGAAGACACAGAAAACTAACCTGATAGAGTGAAGATACATCATGTCTGTCATTTGTAAGAATGACTAAAAATAATTTTATCACATTTATGCAAGTAAAGCAAGTCCAAAAATTGTTAATTAAAATGAATACAGTACAAAGTTAAACTTGTTGAATGCAGCATTCATTAGCTTTTAATAACAACTTTATCAAGATAGAGTTCCCATATCATGCCACTCCCCAAATAAGGGAATACATTCCTCTTTTTCACTGTATTCATAGAGTTATGCTACCAACACACAGTCAGGCTTCATCACTCCACAAAGAAACCACATAGGCTTCAGTGATTGCTTTTCACTTCCCCTATCCCTCCATCCTAGGCAATCCCTAATCTGCTGCTTCTCTCTGCAGATTTGCCTGTCCCAGACATTTCATGAGAATGCAAGCATACACTATGTGAAACTTTCTGTTTTTCAAATGATTGTATTTAGAGTGTCTACCCACATTATTCATGTGAGCATCTTCCTGTTGTCACTGTCTATTCCATTATGTTTGGGGAACTCCTCTTCACTCCTTCATGTTCATCTAGGACGTGCATGTGCGTGCGTGATGTGGTGTGTGTGTGTGTGTGTGTGTGTGTGTGTGTATGTGTGTGTGTAAGTGATGTGTGTACCTGTGTATTCATGTATGTGTTCATGTTTGTGAGTGCAGGCACCTTTGTTTACAGTACATGTGGGAATCAGAGGACAACCTCAGGCGTCAGTCCTTGCCTTCTACCTCTTCTGTGACAAGGTTTCCCTTTGTTCACTGCTGTGTACCCTAGGCTAGTTGACCTTCGGCTTCTGGCAATTTTCCTTTCTCTACATCTCATCTTGCTGTGGGAAAACTGGCCTTACAGATACATGCTATAGTACATGGCTTTTTGTGGGATCTGGGGATCCGAACTCAGGTCCTTGTGCTTGCATGTCAAAGGCTTTGTCCACTGAGCCATCTCTGCAGACAGAGGCTTATTTTTAAAAATCTAGTATAACTCCCCAACTGGATCAGGCCCTCTTGGTAAGTGAGACAGTTGATTAGCTTGAACTGTTTGGGAGGCCCCCAGGCAGTGGGACTGGGACCTGTCCTTAGTGCATGAGCTGGCTGTTTGGAACCTAGGGCCTATGCTGGGACACTTTGCTCAGCCTGGGTGAAGGGAGGAGGGGACTGGACCTGCCTGGATTGAATCTACCAGGCTGAGCTGAATCCCCAGGGGAGTCCTTGCCCTGGAGGAGATGGGAATAGGGGGTGGCCTGGGGAGTGGGGGGAGGAGGGAGGACAGGGGAATCCATGGCTGATATGTAAAATTAAATTAAATTATAAAATAAAAAAATAAAATCTAGTATAACTCATTCTTGGAAAGCTTCACACACATACCCAAGAAGAATTGTGTTCTGGTCTCTTGGGTTGCTCATTTTCTACAGTCTCAATGGGTAATTAGGAGAAAAAGGTTGTGTCCAAGTCTTCTGTTTCCTTTTTTGTTTCAGCCTAGTTTTTCTGGCTATTATTTAATATGGATCATTAGTATTTCCTCCTGTTATTGTCTAGATATCTGTTTTCCCTTCTACTTTGTCAGTGTTGTTTTGTATATTTTGC
>CABHPP010125066.1:0-22673 GCA_902168425.1 Peromyscus attwateri | reverse complement strand
AGACAGACAGACAGACAGACAGACATGCTCGTGGTCAAGGTCAGACTGAAGCGGCGCTGGAGAGCCTGCACTACAACCTGTGATGACAGAGACAGGTGAGCTGAGCCCGAGACTTGCCCAGGAGACAGTGCACACTCATGAGGAAGGACAGAGGATGATGCTATTCCAGCCTCCTCGGCTCCTTTGTCTTCCATGAAGCCTCAGAAAAGGTCTGCTAGTGGCCACCAGGGAGACCAAAGGACTCGCTCCACAGCCTGGGGTGACTCCTCTCTGCAGTGGTCTGTCATGCCTGCCTTTGAGGCCTGACAGCTGACATTTATCTTGGTCCCCATTGATGAAGAACACTATGCAGTCTGCTCTTTGCTTGCTACTGAAGGCCCACATGGGTTCTTCAGGCATGAGGATGGGGGTCACTGCCTGCCCAGTGCTGGTATTTCTGGAGACAGGCTCCAGCCTTTAAATGTCAGGTTTGCTATGCCTACTTTTCCCTTCTCTTGACTTTCAGCTTCTATACTTAACCCCACGAAGGCCCAGGGACTCTGCTCTATCAGCTTCTACTTAACCACTCCTAGCAACTACCAGAAATGATTCATTCCCATGAAGAGTTCAAGAAGTCTCTGGGCTACTTACCATTTGACTCCATGTGTTACTAGTGATGGCCTAGGCTCACTCATGGGGAGCACTCTCACCTCCTGAACCCCTTCATGCTTTCAATCCACATCCAATGTGGAATGTGGATTTCTGTCTCACAAGGCTAGAGAGAGATGTCAGTAGCATTGGTGCCAAGGCGTTGGGTAGAGTTCTCTGGCTAACTGGAACGGTGCCCTGAGCCTCCACCTCCTTAGACTAACTCTTTAGAAGTTGTTGTTATTGTGAGACTTGGAATGAGTTAAAATGTAACCAGCTTTGATATTTGGCCTTTAAGTTTCAAAGGGTTTTCTTTGTGGTGACATTGTTTTTTAAAAGAATGAGAAAATTGGAGATCTGAAACAAACAAAAAAAAAAACTAAAGGGGACTAATCTTACCTGAACACCTACTGTGAGCCGTGTACTCCACTAGACTCTTTATGTATAAAGCAGCATTTCGCCGGGCGGTGGTGGCGCACGCCTTTAATCCCAGCACTCGGGAGGCAGAGCCAGGCGGATCTCTGTGAGTTCGAGGCCAGCTTGGGCTACCAAGTGAGTCCCAGGAAAGGCGCAAAGCTACACAGAGAAACCCTGTCTCGAACCGCCCCCCCCCCCAAAAAAAGCAGCATTTCACCCTGATAGAAACAGGCAGAGCAGAAAGACGGATGGCCAAGAAGCCTAGAATTAGGCTAGTCAGTGTGGCAATGGGTAGAGTGCAAAGATCAGAGTCAAAGCTGAGAGTCAAACCTGCCTCTACTACAGGGCCTTGATTATACAGCTTCTCAGTGGAAGCGTCCTCAGATGGCTCATCTCACTTAAGCTCCACAACCCTGACACAGAGTTCCATGACAGTTACTTGGTAGGTGCAAAAATTTAGAGTCAAGTACAACCAGTCTCATGGAAACTATAGCTCCCATTACAGTTAACTCATCTCAGACACAGTTGATTTCCCGGGGAATGGTGTGCACATGAAAAGTTTTATACTTCTGGATTTTAGTGAACAATAATCTCTTCATGTAGCTTTTGATTTTTCCATCCTTGATCTCAGCAATGTGCCCACCATTTGTGCTGTACTTTATCTGTTTTATTTGTTCATTTGGTCTACATTTATGATGGTTCCTGAATGCCCTTCTGAGTCATTCTCCATTGTCTTGGAGTTTCGGTCTTGGTTTCTCCTTAGAGTATTTGACCACACTCTTGCATCCCCCAAACATGCTTTACATTCTTTATAGTCTGACTGACTTTACATTCTTTACAGTTTTTCAAATAATTTAGTTTGCTTCCACTTAGAGTAATAATCCATATTTTAATCAGTTCTCTCTCCTTTCATTTGAATATAGTCAAGAAAAGCCCAACACTACAACAATGTCTTCAGTCAACTACCCATTTTTGTCTCTCAGAAATCTCACTTCCACCAAACACTGCAACTGAACAAGTTAGCTGAGTCCTTTGTCCACTTACAACGCTCATCAGAATGGCCTTTGACATTCCTGTTTCCACAGACATTCTGTTCATGACACTGTGGGTATTCTCTATAAGGTACTATTCTCTGTGGCTCCTCTTTTCCTTCTACAGCCTCAAAAGAATCACCATAAAGGTCCAGTTGGGGAGAATACAAACATATAAGCATACTG
The DNA here is from genome assembly GCA_902168425.1 of Peromyscus attwateri. NCBI lineage: Eukaryota > Metazoa > Chordata > Mammalia > Rodentia > Cricetidae > Peromyscus > Peromyscus attwateri. Next base: position 20,412 of record CABHPP010125066.1, on the reverse strand, counting down.
GAGGGCATGGTCTCCAGAGAGGGAATCATCTAGTCAATCATGGTCTCAGTCTGTCCTATGTTGAGCTGGATTTGTGTGAAGATCAGGGGAACTGATTGCAGAAGGCTTTTCTTTTTATCGCTGCTCCTTCTGAGAACGGACACCAAGGCAGTTCCTAGCAGTGATTCCTCCTGTCAGAGTGGTAAGACCTGAAACGCCGTGGTCAACGCCTACTGGAGTTGAGAAAGTGGAGGAAGGTCTGGGAGAGTTGAGAAATAGATGAAGTACAAAGGAGGAAGCTGGGGCCAAGGAGTAATGGGTTATGGGTAAAGTAGCCTCCTTGGATTTCTTGAAATGAAGCCTAGTAAGACATAATCATTGATTTGTTGATTTATGTGGTAGCCATCCTCAAGATGGCCGCTAAGGGCCCCTACCTCCTGATATTAGCATCCAGCATTGTCCCCTTCCTCGTTCTACTGAGTGGGTCTATGACTAAGAGCATACAGAAGTGACGGTGTGTCCGTCCTGACGTCACGTTATAAATGATGTTGGAGCCTCCATGTCAGTCTCCCTCTCTGAGTCTCGCTCCTTCTAAGGGAAGCCAGCTGTCACAATGTGAGAGAAGATGTGGGGAGGCTCATGTGGAGAACGGGACGGTGAAAGTGCCTCCCCTGAAGTAGGATCCCAAAGCGTACCTTCACCAGACAGCTGGTGACGTCAGCTGTGCCCATGCCCTGCAAGACTTCTGTAAACAGATGGTGTCGGTTAAATGCTGATACATAGCAAACACCATAAACAGCAGTGGCCTAAGCCAACTTCAGTGTATTGTTTCTTAGGGTCCATTGTGTTAACGACCTGCTAATCACTTCTGCTGGTCCTCTGCATGCTCGTGTGCTGTATCAGTCACGGGTTTAAGAGGGCGTCACTCCAGGGATCAGGGCTGCTGGAATACCTGAGCTGGCCTTTTGTCACAGGCCTCCTCAACAGTTAGACAAGGGCAGGAACTGCAGAACTTCTTGCAGCCTGGCCTTGGAAGTTAGATGTCACCTCTGCCGTGTTCTACAGAGCAAAGCAAGTAAAGGGATCCGCCGAGATTTGAAGGAAGGAGACCTGAATGCTATGTTTTCCTTTGCTCTTGTTTCGTTTTGTGTTTGTTTTGAGCAGGGTCCTGCTCTGAGCCATTGCTTGTCACGACACTTGCTGTCGAGCTCAGACTGTCCTCAGGCTTGTGGTGATCATTCCACCTCAGGACCCCACGTGCAGGGGTTGTGTGTGTGTGTGTGTACCACTACACCTGGATAAAGTCTGGCATTTCTTTTTTCAAATATATTTGTATTGATTCTTGAGAATTGAATCCAATGTATTTTGATCATATTCACCCCCAATTCCTCCCCTTTCCCAGACCCACCCTCACCTCTCGACCGACCCAACTTCATGTCCTTTTTCTTTTTATTAACAATAACCCACCAGGCCACATTTACGCTGCCCATGTAGGTGTGGAACCACTCACTGGAGGGTAGTCAACCTATAGGGGTACACCCCTAAAGAAAACTGACTCTTCCTCCCTCAGAAGCCATCAACTGTCCATAGCTCCTCAGTCAGGGCTGAGGATCCTGTTTCTTAACAACATCTTCAAATGATTTGTCCTCACTTTGAATCCACGGAGTCTACCTTCGGACAACGTACATGCATTCCTTCAATGTGCAAAACACATCCACTCCATCATCTCATTTGCCGCATCCAGTCTGGTACAGTCAAGGTATCTGGTGTTTTAAAAGTTCCCTTCATCCAGAGGGGAAGTTTGCCTTCCAACAGAGCCCATCTAAGCCTGTTGACTTCCTCGAAATTCTGCTTCCAAATTAAGCCATGTGCCTGATATACAAAGGCACATTTCACATACAATGAAATATGTAGGCAAGCTACCCGAGTAGCTAGACACCTCCATTCTGAACAGGGGAGAAGCTGCAGCAGTGGCAGCCGGTCCAGAATGTTCTCGAATCTTTCTACACACAGATTGTCAGGTTCCCAGTTCCTTGAACAAATCCTGGCTCTACTTGTGACTCACCACCTGGGTTCTTTTTTTTTTTTTTTTTTTTATTAATTAGCTGGCTTTTTCTTTTTACTTCCCACCCACAGTTTTCCCTTTCCTCCCCCCCCCCCCCCTCCCCCATCCCCCCCCCCCCCCCCCCCCGTGATTGGATAAAAATAGAGACAACTAGCCAAACTAGTAGAAACACATGAACTGTGGACCAACAGCTGAGGAGCCCCCATGGTACTGGACTAGATCACCTGGATTCTTTATTCTACATTCTAAGATGTCTTTTGGGAGAGACATGGCACCACTCTGTAGTGCTCCCTGCCGCTAGAAAGTGGAGAGTCAAGAAGTTTCCCAACATTTTAAACTGTTGCTGCAGTCTGGTACAACACCTCTGAAAATGTTGTAGGATTTCTATGTCCTTTATCATGTTGTGCATTCCACAACGTTCGTACCCACAATGCTTTTGGGGACAGGTCTCTCTCTCTCTCTGTACTAGTGCTGGCCAAAGAAAAATATGCAAATCACAGATGGAGCCACGTCTTAAAATTCTAACAGTTACTGTGTGTGTGTGTGTGTGTGTGTGTGTGTGTGTGTGTGTGTGTGTTGTGTGTGAAAGAGACAGACAGACAGACAGAGAGTGAGCATGCGTACATGCTCATGTTCACTGTTCTGGAGATTCAACCCAGATCTTTGTGTTTGTTAGACAAGCACTCCACCATTGAACTGTACCCCAACCCCCATGACATTAAAAAAAAAAAAACAGTAAAGAGAAATAAGTTAAAGTAATTTTAGTAATATATATCACTATGTCCAAAGTATCATCTCAACAAGCAATCTACGTAAAGATTAAGATACTTTGTGGGTTTGTAGACTGCATTTGAAGGTTCCACTGTTTAGTCTCCCCTTTAACTGCCTCTCAGTGTAGACTGGCCACATTTCAGCTGCCCGCTTTCCCAGGGCTAATGGTTGCCACACTGGACAGCCTGCTCCAGGCTACTCAGGGTTGTCTTGGGAACAGGCTTCAGTGGCTCCTTCCAAGTCTTCCAGGTGCATGTAAGGCAGGGCCTTGCAGCCTCGGCCTCCAAGAACTGTTGCCGTGAGGTCATTCCTTCCGTGGAGGATCTTTCAGTGGCTGCAGGCAACGGATGTGAAGACCAGTCTTGTCTTCTAACAGCATGTCCTGGGCCCTCATCGGTCTCCATTTGAGTCAGACCCACAGATTTAGTATGCAGTTTTATTATTATTATTTTGTAAATTGTGGCAGGTGGTATTTTCGCTTATTGTTTCACTAATGTGGGTTTCTCTTCCTCTGTTCTGCCCTCTGCCCGCCATGTACCCTGAGGCCAACAGCACTGCCCGTTCACTGGTTTTTGTCTTAGCGGCCAATCACAGAACAACAAACTATACCACTTAGTGACTTAACACAGCAACTATTTACAGTGAGTGGCTTGTTTAATCTCTGCTGTGTTCACCCAGGCTTGTTACGTAGCTGCATTCAGGTGGAAGGTCCACTGGGGAGGCTGAGCTCAGCTGAGACAAATGGGCCTTGCTTTCCGGTGGGGAGAAAGGCCTCGTGTATGAGCACTTATAAAGACTCTGCCACGGGCAGTTCTGGTCCCATTGGCCCACGTGTGTCATATGATCAAGCCTAGAATCGATGGGAAAGTGGGGCGGGGCAGAGCACAGGCTGACACTGGAGAGGCTTCCGGCCTCTCTCTTACAGGTGCATTACACATTACTCAAGACAGCTGAGCATTTTTTAGCACAGGCGACTCCTCAGCAACATCCCCAAGGCCCCAGACACAGATACCCGAATTCCACTCCAAAGCTGCTGTTGCCTGCACAGGTGCCCTGGCCGCAGCCCACAGGGAACAGAGTTGAGCAGACGCTGAGGTGTGAGGTGTGACTTGGAATCCCAATGCGGCGGCTTCCAATCCAGACCATTCCCACCAGTTCCCCGGCTGTGCTGTCAGTAGGTGGTGTTGGATAAGCGAGTGTTTCACGTGATTCTTTCCCTCCCAGAGGCACCGCCTCGCTCTAGCTCAGCTCAGAGTCTCCGCAGTGACAGCTGAGCACACGGCTTTTCTGTAATAGGAAACGTGGTCACCTGCCTTTAACGCGCAAGTGAGGGAAGAAATAGGGACTGAGTTCCCAGTGCCCAATTTTCCTCTCCATAGTTTATGTCGGAAGTTCCACTGTGTGACAGTATGTCAGACTTCCCTTTTAAAAGAAATCGGCTGAGATTCATCCCGCACTTGTTAGGTGTCAGAACGTGCGCAAAAAGCTTCAATGACTTCCTCTCATTAATTTCTCAAGGCAGTCTTTTTCCAGAGGAGGAAACAAGGCACAGAGAAGCAGGTTAACCACCGGAGGTCACACAGCCAACTAGAGAGGGAGGTGGGGCCTGAACTCAGGCAACCTGCAGACAGAGAAAGCAAAGGAGACGGTGGTACCAGATGAAAGAAGCCTTGGCAGGCGTGGCTGCAGCAGGAAGCGGTCACCTTCCAGAGCCTTTTCAGGAGCTTGGTTCTTTAGGCTTTCCGTACAAAATTGTTCCAGGACCCTGACTCCCATCTGGTAAACTGCTGTCCAAATTATCACCCCTTTTTCTAGTTTATTCCACTTGGGTCTCATATCTGAACTGAGCTCGGAAGACTGAAAACATCCTAATGTGTTGTGGAAATAATGGCTTGGTGGCCCTGAACCTGACTAGAGAGCATGCTGAGTCTAGGAAGATCCCCTGCAGGGCTCCCGTTACCCTGGGGAAGAAGCCACAGCGCTGGATGGAAGTGGACTGGTTCTCTCACTACATGTCAGGATTTATGATACGAGAAAGAGCCAGGTTTGCAGAGGGGAGGGAAAAGAAACCACTCACATTCATAATTGAGTCTTTTCAAACCTTCCCAAATGCTTTGACAGTTTTGGCAGTTACAGGGGAGAAATGGTAAAGATGTAAATTCAGGTGGAAGAATATAACGTAGTGTGCATGCAAAGGGAAAAACTTGGATGAATCGAGGGCTGGGTGAGTCCCAAACACCTTCCACTAGGGCTCACATCCTAGGGGGCCCACAGTCTCACCTAACTAGAGCCGTATTTGTAAAAGGGAAGACATTACAGCCGGCTAAAGTGCTGTCTATCATGGGGCTAAGAACCCTCTTAATTAGATTACTTCCTTTCTAGCCAAACTCTCATGCAAATAACAGAGGTTTCCTTACTAGCACTTAGGCTCGGGTGGAACCTCTGTGGAGACTCATTCCTGACTGGCTGACCGCAAACAGAGGCATCTACTTTGAAGCAGCATGTGTGGGCGATACTTCTTTGGGATTCTCCGCAGTACCGGGTAGCATCAGGCATCTCTCCTCTGGCCCATCAGAGAGGAGTTCTGACAAGAGCATAGACAGGAATAGGAGGAGCCTTTTGAGTCAGACCACAGTAGACGTTCGCAGTCTGCAGGTGAGCCGCAGTGTCAGCTACTGAAAACGGCAGCCGAGGGCTGTCACTCAGCCACATTTTCAGCACCACACTCAAAGCGATGCTTTTAGATAAAGATTTATTAAGCTGTTGCACAGAACAGAGCAGACTACGCTTGCCCGAATTTGTTTTTACAATGTTTCTATTTAAATGTAGACAGTGGCTGCCAGTTGCCCTAATTGAGTCACACAAACGCTAGCTGAAAAGCTGATGAGCCCATGGCACCTGCACCTCCTTCCTCTTCAGGCTCCCCGCTTCCTGGGAGCTGAGAGAGCCAAGCAAATATCACGACAGACCCCTAATAACTCAGTTAAGAACTAGGCCTCAGTTCACAAGCAAAGGGCAATCAATCACCAACGCCCCTGACACTAGACTTGGCATGTATGCCTGGGCCAACTCCCCTTCCCCCCCACACAGGTAATAACCAAATCAGGACAAACCTAGGACTTGTCCAGACTTGCCCGAGAATGGAAAAGCTATAGCCTTAGCCCACCCCTGATAGCCTTAACCAATTAGAAACATATTAATATGATTGCCACTTGTATAAGCCAATCGTAGATAAAATGACCTAACTGCTCTAGGAACTCCCCGTAGCTGTGCTTGAAAGGAGCTTACACATTCCTCTCTGGGTCAGGTGAGCAACCCCACATTCATGTGGTATAATAAACGCTCTTGTTGATTGCATTGTGACTGGTGGTCTTTCCGGGACTTCTCGAGGACCATAACAGGAGCCTGTTCTCTAGTAAAGCTCGGTCCTATGGCTCAGACTGAAGCCAGGAATCTTGCTGCTGGTGGCTGACACAACTCTAGCTAGGAGGCAGAGTGCCCTCCCAGAGTCAGGGCTTGTGGAGACCCACAGAACCTTCCTAGTGAGAAGTTACTCAGGGTCAGAGAATCTGAGCTGGCTTTACCCAGTAGGGCATTTACCCATAAGGAGATGATTTGGCCATGGGCATGTTTACAAGGTGTTTGGAAGAGTTTACACTTGGCTGTATGGTGTTCTTTGATCTTGCAAGGGGGAAGTCTTTTGCCTCTCCCCTTGGCATATTATAAAAAATCCTTTGCAATAAAGGATGAGGCTTGGGGTTGGGGATTTAGCTCAGTGGTAGAGCACTTGCCTAGCAAGCGCAAGGCCCTGGGTTCGGTCCTCAGCTCCAGGAAAAAAAAAAAGGGATGAGGCTGGTGGGTATTGACCCAGCCCCTCCTGAAGCTATCCTGTGTTTCTGTCTTTCTTTTCCTCGGCTAGGTCTCTCTTTCTATCTATCATTTCCTCATTCCTCTCTCCTCCACCCAAAGATCTCTTCAAAAAGTGGGAGCTGGACTCCCACAAGGGCTGAGTGTTTGCTATGCAAAGGACAATTCATTATGTTAGCCAATACATTTTTTGTTTGTTTGTTTTGTTTGTTTACTTTTCAAAACAGGGTTTCCCTGTGTAATAGCTCTAGCTGTCCTGGAACTAACTCTGTAGACCAGGCTGGCCTTGAGCTCACAGAGATCCGCCTGCCTCTGCCTCCTAGTGCTGGGATTAAAGGCATGTGCCACCACCGCCTGGCTAACCAATACATTTTTATCTTTTAATTGTTTCTTGATAGTATAATGTATTTACATCAGTTCCCTCTCCCCTTTCCTCCTCCAAACCCTCCCACATATCCATCCTTGCTCTCCTTTAAATTCATGGCCTCTTTTTCTCATTAATTGCTAAAAATACTTATCATTTATTTAATTTAGAGGGCTTATATTCATTTTTTTTTTACATAAGTTGGCTATGTTTGGTCCACGTTTGTTTGTTTGTTTGTTTGTTTGCTGAGACAGGGTTTCTCTGCTGTGGGATGTTCTCTATGCTGTGAATGTATTGCTCTGATTGGTTAATAAATAAAATGCTGATTGGCCCTGGAATGACTAATCTGTTTGCCAGCATGTGTGCGGTCATGTAGCTGGGGGAGTGGCCAGTAATTCCAACAGCATCTACAGCTGCAAGTCTCTCCAGAGTCCCGAATCCATATTTAGTTTCCATTTGGAGGTAGCCACTGAAACCCAGTTGGTTCTTTAAATGCCACTAGTCCAAACATAAACCTGTCCTCGTGTCTCCTACAGCCTCAGTCACCCTTTTCCTCTCCCTGTCTCCTTGAACCTCTCATTCCCCTACCAGTCCCCAAGCCCACAGACTACACCTCATGCTTCTCTGCTCCAAGTCCCCATTGCCCCGGCCTCCTCCCAACTCACTGTCCACACTGGCAGCTCTAGAACTCTTTCCCTTTTATTTCCTGCCTCCATTTCTTCTTACCCTCTTAATTTCTGCATTCATCTGCCTTGAGCTGATAAACTCTCTCCGCAATAAGTCCTGTGTCTCAGTTAGGTGTCTGTTACTGCGATAAATACCATGACCAAAAGTAACTTGAGGAGGGAAGGATTTATGTGGCTACACACCCCAATCACAGACCATCACAAGTCAGGAACTGGAACAAGGCAGGAACCTGGAGAAAGGAACTCGAGCAGAGGCCACGGAGGAATGCCGCTTACTTGTGGGAGCCCAGCTGGGAGACAGGCTCCCACATTTTACCCCAGGGTAATCTCAAGGAGTGAGGGATAAGAGATTTAGATAGAAGGATAGAGGGAAGAGAAACAGATAGAAACACAGGATAGCCTCGGGAGGGCCTGGATCACTATCCGCTGGCCCCTCCTATCTCTTCTAAAGGGCTATTTATAGGAATGCCAAGGGGTGGATCAAAGACTTCCCCTAGCTCAGCCAAGTGTAGACCCTTCCAATCACCTAGAAACCATGCACATGGCCAAGTAATCCTCTGCTGGGTAAAGCAAGCTCAGATCTCACTAGGAAACCTGTGTGGGCCTCCACACTTACTGGCTTGCTTTCCATGGCTCACTCAACCTGCTTTCTTATACCTTCCAATATCGCTCACCCAAGGGTGGCACTGCTCACCATGGGCTGGGCCCTCCCACATCAATAATTAATCAAGAAAATGCCCCCATAGACTTGCCCACAGACAATCGGATGGAAGAGTTTTCTCAGCTGAGGTTCCTTCTTCCCAGATGATTCTAGTTTAGGTCAAGTTGACAAAGGAAAAAAGAAAGAAAGAAAGAAAGCACCCTCTGCTTCTGGGACTCTGCTATAGCTACAGCAAAAGTCTAAACTCTACCGTATACTCTGCAGAACTGTTCTCCAACAGAAACCTAGCCATCAGCCCCATTACCTTCCCTGGAAACTCAAGCCTTAGTGGCTTTGCTGATCCTCTTTTCTCTGCATTCAATACATTTTCCCATTTATTTCCCTCTCTACCATTCCATAAAGCTAGGGTTTCCCGTTTGTTTTACTCTCTACCATTCCGTAATTGTCTTCTCCTCCACCAAGCTCCCTCTCCAGCCCCCGGGGACCGCCCCTCAGTCACTTCCTGCAAAGTGGCTCCTGTGGCTGTGGTAGAATATTTAGAGTGGCGCCTGCACACAGGAGGAGCTCAATCGGTGTTTACTGTGGCAGGAGGGAGCACCAGGCTAACAAGGGCTCCAGGAGATGGTAGAAGATACCAGAAAGGGGGCAAGAAAACATTGAACACCAGGTTAAAATAGCAAATGTGATGTGTTGGGGCTATCGGAGCAGAAGAGGACTCCTGATGCCCGTATTGGGGAGGGCGAACCAGGGAGTGCTATTTTCTGCTGGGACTCTGCATGCTGGCAGGGAGTTTGCACTGAGGAATTTTGACGTGATACATCAAAGCCTTTAAAAGGGTGGCAGCCTTTGACACAGTTGTGAAGAATTCCTCTAAAGAGAAGCATCTAACCCATATTTAGTGGTGTTTATACAAAGGGTCCAGTTTGTATCAACAGTAACCTAGTAACACAAGCAAAGCCCAACTACAGGCAAGTGATTAAATAAACCAAGCTCATTTTTGCCCTAGACTATTAGCCAGCCATCGAAAGTTATAATACAGGTCTATATTTATAAACATTGAAGGGTAATATTTATGATGTAGAAAATGGAAATACACGACATGTGTGATTTCACTTTCAAATAGCAGAATAGAAAAAGCCTAAGAAATATGTACTATAATGTTACCAATATTATATTGCAAGATGGTAGTATTTTTTACCCTTTTATTTTCTAAAATTACAAAATATTTGTTATGTAATCAGAGGCGGGAGAGGGATGGATGGAAGGATGAGGCAGGGGAAGCACCAGCCTATAAGGCTGTTTCTATTAGGGGAAAAAGGCAGAGATAGCATAAGTCAGAGCACCTGGCCGTCTTGTGCAGAATTCCGGTTCCCAGCTTTGCAGTAGCCTCAGGGCAGCCTGGCTGGTGCAGACACTTAGGGCAGCAGAAAGGTAGTGGTGCCCAGCATTTCTAACATCCTAGCGAGGCAAGGATCCATGTGAGGACATTTGGAAGACACTGGGGACTACAGCAACTAGTGACCCTGAATAATTCATGACCATGAATCTTTTCAAAACTCTACTATAAATGAAAATCAAGTCTCTCTAAGAGACATCAGTGTGGCTGAGCTCCCACAGAGGGAGGCAGCTGGCAACAGCTTCTGACACTGGTGACCTCTTCCTCCCCATGCCCTTGCCCACCAACATAGCCAGCTCATAGGGAGCCTGCTGATTTCCATTCAATTTGAAGTACTGCAGCGTGTTTGTTGAAAAACACACCCCAGAGGAAGCCAGAAGAGGCAGGCTGGGTATTGCATGAACAGTGCTGGGGGTGGAGGGTTGGGGGTGTCCAGGAAATGAGGTTCCTCCACATTGCCTCTGCATCATTCCGTAGACGTGGAGGCCGGGCATGAAGCGAGGAGACTCCTGTGGTGCTGAGGGTGGATGCTCTACCTTCCAAGCTGCTCACTGAGCCGTGAGAACCACCACATCTTCCATTATTCCCACCCCTGTAGTATGGCCATGTGGACTCCGTCCTGGACACCAGAGCCACATTCTGTGCCCCTCAGCCCCTCAGCCCCCTAGCCCTTCAGCCCCACAGCGGTACTGACAGCTGTCCACGTAGCTAGAAAGAGCCACTACCTTAAGGAAGTGGGTTAGAGAGCACTCAGTCTGCTCCGTGCTCCCTACCATGTCTCCCGCTGGGCGACCCACACTGATCCCACCCAGTGCGATGCGCCACATCCTCCCCTACTTCTTGCCTCTTGGGATGTTCTTCCACCCCTTTTTGGCTGCTTAAACTCACAAATCCAGAGGGCCCCCAAGCTGGCAATGGCAGCAGTTTAGCCAAGTCTGTCCCCGGAGCAAATTGTCTGGGAACTCTGCCAGCACCTAAGGAAAAACCTGGCCTGTGAAAAAGGAACGGAGCATTCTCATACTGCTAATCACTATTCACAGCGGAGACATCCGTGCATCCCTGGCCTTTCCCACAGGTCCCCGATCTCAAGCCCCTGCTTGTCCCAGAGCCTGCTGGAGTCAAGAGCAAAGATGGGAACACGTGGTAGGCTACTGTCCAAAACACGGAGGAAAAAGTCAAATAATTGGTCCCCCCAAATGGCCCAAGTTTTCAAAAGGCATTACTAGATAGAACTGATGAGAAATAATGAACCAGTCTGTCTGGAAATTTGATTGCAGCCCACTCTGGGCAGTCTCTCCCCTTCCCAAAACAAACAGTCCTGTGAGTTACCTCTTAGAGCGAGCTATAATTAAACCCTCTCACCTACAAGGTTGATTTCTCTGTGATGTCTCTAAGCCAGTTTGATTTTCCCCTGCCTCAACTTGTCCTTGTACTTAAGCCTTTCTCTCTCTTCCCACCCCGTTCTTTAGACCTGGTTTTTCCTCTTACTTCCCCCCATTCCTGATTGTAACTGTGAACTGAGGCTGGCAGCCATCATGTGACTTCAAAAGACTGAGACATAGAGGTTTTAAAGAGTCATTTTAAAAAGCCAAGGTGGAGAGATGACTCAGTGGTTAAGAGTGTGGGCTGCTCTTCCAGAGGACCCTAGTTTGGTTCCCAACACCCAGGTCAGCTGGCTCCCAACCACCTGTAATTCCAGCTCCAGGAAACTTGACTTCTGTTGGCCTCTGCAGGAATGCATGCACATGGAGACACACACACACACACACACACACACACACACACACACACACATCTTTTTTTTTAAGTTAAGCATAGATAAGGAGTGTCATTCTAGTAACAAGTCCAGGAAGTTACACCTGCACCTGACTGCCCACCATTATTCTAAATGTTTCTGCAAGTCCCTTGCTGGAATTGCCTCTGGGGACAGCTTACGGGGCACAGGAGAAATTCAAAAGTCAGACTTTGATTTTTTTCCCCCCCTCTCAATTATTTTCTGCCATCAGACTTGATTCAAAATTACAAATTTTAGTGGGGGAAAGAATAAAATATTCTAGAAAAATAAGGATTTGCCACCAATAATAATGATATACAAGTGTGTGTGTGTGTGTGTGTGTGTGTGTGTGTGTGTGTGTGTGTGTGTGTTTAAATAAGCCCCAGGATAATCCAAGTGGAGATGCTCCAAAATATAATTTTTCAAAATCAGAGCAACATGGAAGCTACGCATGGAAAAGTGTTTCGGCTGGTTTTCCTTCTTAAGTTTGGGGAAGTTGAACATCATTTTTAACCATTGTTCATCAGTTTGTCCTCTGAGGAGCGCCGCTCTAAGCACGGCCCTCGGTCAGTTCTCTTACCAGCTCTGGGAGGAATCTGGGGCTTGGAGAGGTCTTACTGCAAGGGGGCCGCCTACACAGAGCATCTCCGAGGCTAACGTCCGGGAAGAAAACAGAAAGCAGGCGTTCCCAGTCATGAAAACTCTGCAGGGTAAAATGATAGATTTCAATTTGGGGGTGTGCGGTTGTTACCGGGAGGCACGCAAGTGCTTTCTGTAGGTTTTAGAATGTTCAACTGGCCTGTGTAAGAGATTTGGAGATCCTGTCTGTTACCATTTTAAAGGAGGAAAACTGAAACAAAAAGATGGTAAGTTTCTTGGAACAGAAAGTGTCTACAGTGGCATTAGTGTTGCAGTTTTTACAGTTGACAATGTAGACATTTTATTCTTTCCAGTCATAGTAATTCAGGGTGTGTATTTGCATAGGGATCACATGACTCTCTCCATCGCTTTGGTCCTCTTCCACACAGACTAGAAAGGAGGAGCACTCAATTTGGGGCCTCGCCTCTGTGATAAGCCGGTCTCTGAAATCTAGCCATGCCAGCCTTCAAGTTCCCCATCTTTAAAGAGTTGGCCCAGAGCTGGGTTGGTAGATAGTCATTATGCATTCTAAATGTTGTGTGTTGTGGCAATTTAATTAGTGTTTATAAAATACTTAGAGATCCTCAGATGAAAGGTGCTCAACCAAAAAACAATTATCCCAGGATCCTTCCCACGGTCCTGCTCCAGATTTGAAGGCCAAAGTCAGAGGAGCTGAGTCGGAGTCTGGGAAGCCCAGGAAACAGACTTAAGCTACGGGATGTAGATGTTAAGCTCTTTGCCCGTTGTGGAGAGTGAAGGTTTATTTTTGGTTGCTGAAAAGCTGCCGCGAATCATTGCATCCCCAGGAGACAATGTCCTAACATCCATCAAGCCAGCCGCTGGGGGATTTTCTGCCTCAGCAACTCCTTGTCCTCCAAGCTTTGCTCTGATAGCTGGTGTAATACTTCATTTTCCCCCCAAGATGGTTAAAAAGCACTGAAGTATTTAGGCAGCACAAATTGGTAGGATTGAGTGGCTGGGGGGATGGGGAGTGGCTAGAATAGCCTGTATGTCTTCTCTCTTCGCCCATTCTGCTATCCATTACGCTCTGGCCATGTGGATGAAAAATAAGCAACGATTGATTCACTAATGAGGCCACTGCGGCCTCCCGATATTCAGGGGGCTCCGGGCCTTGATGCCATGGTGTGTCCTGGGATTGCCCAGTGTGTAAAAGTAGCTGAAGGAGAAGGGGCATCTTCCCATCACATCCTAAAGAAGGGTCTTTATGCAAGGCTCGCTCGAAGAGTCCTATCTGTATCAGGACCACCCAAGGAACTCAGGATCCAGAAGCCTGTGGCTGCGTCTTATTCACCTTCCCAGGGTTCTCTGCAGTGGACCACGCTCCTAACTAATTCCTTGATGAAACTTGTCTTTACTGAAAGTTTGATCCAAGTGACCAAAAGAGCCCAAGTGTTCTGATTTTCTGAAGAGAGAAGAGCCAACCTTGACAGCTAGCGGATGCAGTCTCTGCTGCCTTGATTAAGACAAATTTAGCAGTCATTCATCAGAGGGTGCTGAGAGACTAATTCCTTTAGCCATTCCTGTTGCTCACAATCCAGTCAAGTACTGAGCATCCAGTAAGGGCACCCTGTGGCAGCCTCACTGTTGTCATGGCTCTTAAGTTTTTCTGTGTAAGGTGTGTCTGTGAGAGGCTCAAGGCATCCTCTTACATCCAAGGGAACCTGGAACTCATTTGATCAATGTTCTTGGTGACTTCCTGAATCGCCACATTTTCAGGAACAAATGAGACACCCGATAAATAAAGAAGGCGTCTTGGGGAATGCCTTTTCATGCTTTAAACGTGTTTTCTCAATTGACAGCAGAGCTTTCCCAATAGATCTTCAGTCTCAAATTTATTAAGTCACAGGGGTATACCCAACCTCATCCTCGAGCTCTGATGCCTCTTTCCCTAGATTGTGCTATCAGACTGAAATAAATGGAAACCAATCATGGATTGATTCATTTATCCCTTCCCTTAGTGGTCCAGTTCTTATACATTATCTGCTCCTTGATTCCAAGTTTCAAGAAACCATACTACCCATCTCTATCCCCATTACCCAGGTCATAGATTCCTTCGGTGCCTGTCCTGTCTGCTGATTTCAGAACACAACTCAGTCCCTTTCTACCGCTCAGATCTTCCTACCTAGCTAGTCCTTTTGTCCAATAGTAGGAACTCGGTTCTCCATCATCATTTATATGCACTTCCTACCTCCTGACCATCAAAATATCCAGCCCCCTCCCCTGCTCTATGACTGAACTCTATGTGTGTATTAGGTTTGCTATGGACTTTATGGTACTCCCTAGACAGAGCATTTCAGTCTGCAGGACATCCACTGTTACCTTGACCAGGCCCTCACCACCTGCCTCGCACCTCAGTGGCAGATTTGCTCTTCCTTGCTACATGGCTTTACCGTATCCAGCTGTAGCCAGGACATGGACTGATGGGAATAAACAGCTAATGTTACAGAAAGAACATCCCCAGAAGACTGAGAAAACGAGCTGCTGCTGAGGTTCCCAAGGAGGTCTGTCTATTGACTACATGAATAGCTGTATTGAGGAGAACCATCAGGGAGGCTAAATTTTTACCAATGAATACCATAGACTCTGCGTCCTAGCTAATAAAAGTTGACTCAGAAGAAAGCCAGCTGCTAACACAAATAAGAAATTTCAGGAAAGTGGAGTTTAAGGATCCAAGCTCCTGTGCACTCTTTGCAATTGTTATGCAAAAGGTTCCTAGGCTGGTATGGGATACTCTCTCACTTGGCTATTTTCTGTTCTAACCTCCATTCCTAAACACGTTTGGCTAATGTGCTGTTTGCCTTATCTCTGGGCCCTGTATCAGAGTCATTATACTGGGTGGTGCAGAGGCTGAGGAAGCGTCTACATGGTACATGGAGGAAACTGGGTGTTTCTGTTCCTGCTAACAACTTGCTCACTGCTGACCTCTTGCCTTGAATTCCATTTTTAAATGAGTAAACACAACTCTTATAGGTCCCAAGAGTCCCTTTTAAGAAATAAAATGTGTTCCACTTGAGCTGATAGATTCTCCATTAGCAGAGATTTCTTTTTTTTTTTTTTTTTTTTTTTCTTCCAGTTAGCGCTTAGCTATCCAGGCAATTAGACATGAGACAGGTTCACATGCACTGGGGACTGGTGGGGGGACAGGGTGCTGGCATGCATTGATTTAAGTGACCGGGGCTCTTAAGACAAAGACAGAAGAAATGAGAGGAAGCTGGGGCAGTGAGATACCAACACAATAAAAATGACACCTCCCAGGTCTTCAGAGAAGACAGTGTGTGTGTGTGTGTGTGTGTGTGTGTGTGTGTGTGTGTGTGTGTTTGGTTGATTGAAGAGGATAGAGGAGGTAAATTCCTAACTTCTCTTTTATCTGTATTTTACAACTCTTTAGAACTCTGTCATCTTGGAAATGTTTACAAATAATAAGAAAGTGCGTGTACTTCCCTGAAAACAGGCAAAATGGGGTTATTTCTTACCACCAGATACATGTGAAAAGCCCAGGGCTTAAAAGTCCATTTGTTTATTTATTTATTTTTTTTATGGGCACTTGGAATAAAATGTTCCAAGTTTAACATTTAAAAGGGAACAAAGTGTCCCATTATGCAAATGGTATTATGGGATGGAGAGTCCCTAAGCAAAGGAAGATAAATGCATTTATAATTGCATTTTAATTTTCTCCATTGGAAACATTCTCTTGCCTCCTTCAACCCAGACCAATGTTTGAGTCAAGAGACCATGACTTCCAAAGTGCCTCAATTCTAAAGGACCTTATCATTTTGTTTCCAAATCACAATGCCATTCTCAATTCTGTTACTACAGATGGATGTTCTACTATGATAGGCTGAATTACGAGCTTTGCCATATGCTTGAATTATTATTTTTTTAATTAAAAAAATGCCCAAAATTTAGAACTGGAACATAACAGGGATGATTAAGGAAACAATCTATAACTGATAAACTCCTCCTCAAAATTACACTTTCCAGTGGTTTATTTTAAAAGCTGACCAATCCGGTTTAGTTGTTTCCATACATAGCAGGGTAGTAGCTCTCCCTGAGGAGTTTGCTGGAAGACGGGCTGTGAGCAGTAGCGACTGTCCCAGTCCAACCAGTTGGAATCAAGGCTCCAAGTACTTCATTCCCTTGGAAGAATGCACCTCGCGTCACCCAGACACACGAGTCTTTGAGCTGATTGTCTTTCAAGTGTGCTCTTACAGAGTTCGCTAAGAGTATGGAAATATACTGTTGGAGCAACAGAATTTTAATCGAATTGTCCTCAATCATAGCTAGCTAATACAAAAGGAAGGACAGAATCTCATGTTCCATTTTGTGGTACTCATTCTCAACCAACTGGAGTGTTCTTTCCTTGGGACTCTGTTCCAAAGCTGACAGTCACACCACTGTCAGGGGCAGGAGCAAATGCTTTTCAATCTTTGCAAAGCCAGGAGCCGCTATGCACCTCTGCGGCCAGGTCAACAAGAGGGCACAGTTACTTCAGGACCATGACTGGTTTCCACTGGAAGCCTGTCCTGCAGATGCAAGCTGCTTCTCCAGAAAGTCTGGTGTGAAAACTTGTAGATTACACTGCCTCATCTTGGTCCCTGGAGAACTGAATGGGGGTTATTAGCAATCCCATAGGCCCCCAACCCCCAATTCAGGTCTGCAATTCCCAAGTCCCGTTACTTCTCTGAGTACAGCCAAGACAAAGTTCACATGTGACCAAGCCAAGGAGACTTCCGGGACAAGTATGACTTTGCAAGTATGACATAAAACATTACGTCAGTTTGGCCGGATGAGAGGAAAACATCATCTCAGCATGTTCGGCTGGGATTTTAAGGGTTTGCAGCCCCATGGCCTCTAACATCCTCATCTCCATAGAATAAGATGAAGCTTTAAACTGCTTTAAAATTGTATCTGACAATATTTCTCTTTCATATGATGCAGAGTGTACCATGAAGATAATCTGTAGCAAAGATCGTTTCTCTTACCTCAGGGTACAACAGAAGGACATTACTTAAGAATCAAGGGGGAAAGAGAAGCGCACACTCAGCTGTCTGCTCCCATCCTTGGTAGCTGATAAGTAAAGGAGTCCCCTCCCAAGATAATGAAAAGGAGTTTGTGGGGCTGGAGAAAAGGCCCAGGCTCGGTGGTTAAGAGCACTGTCTGCTCACGCAGAGGACTCAGGTTCAATTCCCAGCACCCACATGGTGGGTCACAACCATCTGTAACTCTACAGTTCCGGGGGACCTGACGTCTTCTTCTGGCCTCCTCAGGCACTGGGCATGCCCATAGTTCATAGACATGCATGCAGGCAAAACATCTATACACATAGATTAGTAAAAATAAATTTTAAAAAAGGAAGCTGTGGGGCCAGCCAGCCCACTTTCTATCAAGTCTCACACTGGGTTTTAAGGCCCCAATGTGAGAATGCATGTGAAATTGTTTCACGGACTGTGTTCAACACTGGCAATTGTAATGGTGGTCCATCTGTTCTGAACTATTAGTTTTCTCTCTAATACAATCTAAGGAGAAAGTGTCTTCCTTACAATCCCTGTCATTTCTGAGATCCAGAACATTTTCTCCCACTTTGGGAAATTTGAACCAGTATGAGTCAAAAATGACACAAGCCTGACCCTGTGTGTTAACTGACTTCCTGCCCTGGGCTCAGCCTGGGAGATGTGATTACCTCATTGCCACCGTGGTGTTGTTTCCCCTTGGTTGACTGTGCTATTTGGTTACATAATTCCTGTTACAACAAATGCTCTAAGGATCCAGGCATGTGGCCATGTGGTTCTGAAGAAACAAACACCTTCAGAAGGACTCAAGCAAGCTACCCCTCCAGCACATCAATCATGACATGCACATAATCACTTATGTGCGGAGTTCTACTTAACAAATAACCATAAGCCAGAGGAATGAGTAAATTAGGCCTGTCCTCGACACGCTCACTGTTTCACTAACACACTAAGAGTTGAGACAGGCTACCCTAGATCCTGCATTTCTAACTCAGTGAAAGAGTTGAGACAGACTACCCTAGATCCTGCATTTCTAACTCAGTGCATGAGATATGGTACAGATAGACCTACTGAAAGAAATAAATAAAATATACTCTGTGTGGATCCTGAGCATGAAGTCACTGGGTTCCAGCTTTGACAGCCAAAGGAGAGGCTTGAGATTCTGAAGTCTAATATGTAGGAAGTTCCTGCTCCTGATGGAATGCAGAACAACCCCAATTCTAAAACGACTTCCTCCACTGCAAAGAGAAAGGCCTGGTGAGCCTTGCACTGTGAAGGTTGGTGTTGCTGGAGCGTCTTGTATAGGGAAGTCTTTCTACGAAGGAGAAGCATTGCAGAGAGAGCTGTATAAAGAGAATGAAATAGACTTTAAAGCAGAGATTCCTTGGGGCATGTGGTTGGGGGGCTGTTTATCACTGACAGATATTTGATTGGTGAGCATGGGGGGATTCTGCCACAGGTCCTTTATTAATTGTTATGAAATAGGCAATGTGATTCTCCTTGGTCTTGAACATCAGAAACATTCAATACATTCATTCACAAAGCTTATTTGTAAAATTATCTCCACTACACGCTAATGAATACTATTTCAAAGACTCCTACTCCAGGAAGGATATTATTAATAAAATGAAAAGGCAAACTGCAGAATGGAAAAAAATATTGATAGCATATCGATCAAGGGATTTGTCCCAAGATATAGAAAGGATTAAAACTAAATAATATTAAAACAATCCATTTTAAACATGAGCAGAAAGAACTGAACACATGCTTCACTAAAAGAAGCTGTGTGAGTGACCAATAAACAGATGCCCGGCCTCATTAGTCATCAGGGAAACACAAATTATACAGCACAATGAAATACCACTCTACACCCACAGAACAGCTAAAATTAGCAAAGACGTCTGGCCACTCCTCTCAGGCACTGCCTATGGGCAGGTGAAACGGTGCAGCCATTTGTGAAAAAAGTTGGACAATGCCTTTATAAAGTTAATCAAACGTTACTTTGTGACCCAACAGTTCCACTCTACTTACTTTATTCAGCAAAAATTAAAACGCACATAGGCAAAATAAATTTAAACATGAATATTCACAGCAGCTTAGTTCTCTGTAGCCCCAAACTAGAAACAACCAAAGCGTCTATCAGAGGATGAATGAATATACAATGAATGATATATTTGTGAGATGAAATTAAGGCCAGCATTCTAAATGAGTGAACTGTTCATCTATACACTGTGGATGGATTTCAAAAACATTATGCTGATCAAAACCTAGACAAAAAATAGACTAAAAGACTGAATATTTATGATGTCCAAAAAAAGACATATGGTGGTTAGGAGTACATACTGCTCTTGCAGAGGACCTGAGTTCAGTTTCCTGCACCCACGTCAGGCGGCTTCCAGCTGCCTGTAACTCCAACTTCAGGGGACCTGACACACCGGTCTCTGCAGTCACTTGCACTTCTGTGCACATACCCACCCACCCCCAGACACACAGAGAGACAGAGAGGTAAAAATTATAATCTTTTTTGAAAAAAGCATGCCGAGCAACAGAAAGCAAACACATGAATGTAGGCAGCTGGGGGGTGGGGTGACATGATGATAAAGGGCCCAAGAGAACTCTTTGGGATGGTGAAAACATTCTGCATGTTAACTGTGGATATGGCCACATAGATGTACGCATTCAGCAAAGCTGCACACCGATATAGGTACATTTTATAATAAATCACCAGACTGGCTTTTATAAGCACCTCAGTGTACTAAAGCAGAACTAAGTATCCAAGTGTTTCTATTATATACAGCTGACTTTAAAGTGTTTTTATTATAACGGCATAGAGCCCTAAATGAGATAGACGTGCATGAATTGGAGGAAGTACTGTCTGCATACCCTCCTAGCTGTGCTGGGTATATCTCAGGGAACATGAAACACGATGTCTCCGAATCTCCAGGAGCGTTAGACCTGTGTATCCTCTGTCTTCTCAGAGAGAATACACTCCAAAATAGAGGACCACCGCCATTTGTTTAAAGTCACGAAGAGAAGCGGTGCTTTATTGGTGGGAGAGGGGAGGCTGAGAACATGCAACACAAAACCTCTAGCCAAGAAGTGAGTCTTAACCCCAATCCAGAAAGAAAGAAAAAAAGGGGGCATGCAAAGAACAGATTTTTATTTTAATTACATGGGTTT
>CABHPP010125065.1:105695-136257 GCA_902168425.1 Peromyscus attwateri | reverse complement strand
ACACACACACACACACACACACACACACACACACACGTGAGTAGGAAGCCTTAAGAGATGAGCTATATACAAAAAGGAAAAATTAGGAAAAATAAAGAGTTAGAGATAGAGAGATCAAAGTTTGTAAATAAATATAAATGATAAAATGCATAAATTTTAAGAACACACACTAGCAGAAATACTGGTTGTTCTCCAAACTTCCCTTCTGAGTTATCAAAATTAACTTGTCTGAGAAACTCAACTAAAGACATGATTTTTCAGCCTCCCTGTAACTAGATATGGCCTTGTGTCTCTTGTGGTCAAGAGGTGGATCCAGTAGTCATGAAGACAGCATGCAGACTGTTCTTTTAAAGGAAAGGACTATGTTCTCTCTCATCCCTTGTTCCAGAGACAAATGTATAGACTAGAAAGGATAACCAGAGGCTACAGCACACTGAGGATGCTGGAGCGGTAACACAAAACACCAAGTCGGTTTACCAGGCTATACAGAATTTGATGTAAGGAAAGAATAAATTACCATTTTATGTAAGCCATGAGACTTTAGGGTCTCTTTGATGTAGTAGATTGATTAAAGTCCCAAGTAGTATACCAGATTCTATGAAATTGCTAATTTGTATAATATATTGAAAAGGTGGAAAGTAGACTTTCATTTAATTGTGTCACACTCTTCTAGAACAACCTTCTCCAAGCAATGGATGATGAGCTAAGTCCACGAAGACAAGAAAAGTATGATTTATTGTCACAGATTTAGAACCTAGAGAAACATAGTCCAGTTGCTGAGATGGTTCAACTTTCCATTACAGTTCCTTTCTGGAGGTTTGAAATATTTCACCTCCACTGTGGACTGCATGAAGGGAGGACTTCCTGATGAAAAGCACAAATTCTTCTATTCCCATAATCCCCCTGCAAAGCTGTGTGGCCACAGTGCTTCTTGTCAGGCTTGCTGGCTCCTTCGCTTGCAAAGGCTCATTATTACATCAAAATCACACTAGATCATATTAGTTCTCCCGTCCAGTTTCCTTTTTTAAAAGCTTGGAGCCTCATCATATCACAGGGAACTATTGTAAAAATATAGGGTAACAAATGTTTTCTGCCAGGCTCTGAAAACTGGAATGAGGCAAGTACCATGCATTTGCACCAAATTTACTCCAGACCATATTACCTGTAGAATCACTTGTAAGTTCTCAGATAAAAGTAAATAATGGAAATCATGCCAAAACAAATGAATAGTTTTCAATTCTTTAAATATTAAATAATGATACATTTCCTTATGAAAAAAAGGAAAAATGAAAAAAGGAAAAATGCACAGCAGTAAGGTCCATTTTCATGAAAAATTAGGTATATACTCTCTCCCATACATATTCCACATATGTCTTTCTATTTCTGTGTACATGTGCAACAGAAGTGAGTGTGTGTGTCCATCCAAACACAATTAGTAGAAAAATGGAGCAGCACCATTCGTAACAGTTCCTGTTTTGGTTTGAATGAGAAGTGTCCCCCATAGACTTGGGCATTTGAATACTTTGTCCCCAGTTGATGGCACTGTTTGGGGAGGTTTAGCAGGTGCAGTCTTGCTAGAGGAAGTAGGTCACCAGGGGGAAGCTTTGAGAGCACAGAGGCTTGACCTACATTTAGTTCACTTTCTCTGCTTTGTGCTTGTGATTGAGATGTAATCTCTCAGCTTCCTGCTTTGGCAGTCATGCCTGCACACCATGGACCAGTTACATATGAGGAAACAATGCCTGCGAGGAGTGGACTTCTAGAATGTTCAACATATTCTTCTGTGTGAGTTGGGAGTAATGTTTTTATACACATGTGTTCCCTCCAAGCAAATTTAGCTGCTGAAGCCTGACAATTTATGTACATTCATTTAAAGAAATACATGATTTAAAAAATTTTAAAGTCTATAGTAATTCCAAACTATGATCATTATAATACTAAAACCAGAGAAAAGTGTGAAAAGATTGCTACTATTTTCCATCTAAAACACAAGCACTAAAAATATAAATAGGAAAGATGGTACGGGCATGGCTATAAAAGCAGAAGCATTACATCAGAGGACAAAAGGAAATATCAAAAGGATGAGGTAAAATTGAAAATGCAAGAGTGCTTAGGAAAAACCGCTAACAACATTTGAATTGGAGACTAACGATTTATAACTCCAACACTAATTGTTTTACCTAAAAATTGCAGGTTTTACTCTTTTAGTTGGTCTTTTTTTATTATTATTATTCTCTCATACAATACATCCAGCTAAAGTTTCCTCTCCCTCCACTTCTCCCAGTCACCTACATACACCTCCCCTCTCCCCCAGATCCACTCCTCTTCTGTTTCCCTTCAGAAAAGAGCAGGCCTCCCAGGGATATCAACCAAACATGGCATAACAAGTTACAACAAGACTAGGCACAGACCCTCATATCTGAGCTGAGCAAGGCAACCCAGTAGGAGAAAAAGGGTCCCAAAGAGTCAGAGGTACTTCCACTCCCACTGTTAGGAGCCTCACAAAAACATCAAGCTAACAATCATAATATTTCTGTGCAGTTCTTCTCTTAAACTCCACCCATCAAATTATTTAGAATTCATTTTTCTGTAATACATCTCAAAGGAGCATCACAACACTACTTCTCCTCTCTAGATTCCTCATGGTGAGACAGAAGCCCTTCGGCTTTTAGCATGCCTACACCACCGGGGACAAGAATCATGTAGTACTGTGATATGTTGAAAAAAACCCGGTCCCAGGAACCCAATTTAATTTTTCCATGTGGCAGCCACCTACACCAAAGGTTGGGCAAGCCAGGCAGGCGTTTGATGCTCAGGTTGACTTTTCAGAGTTAAATACAAAATACCAACCAGCCCCACCACTGTGGATGGAAAGGAGTGATTCAAACGGCAGCTTCAGAAGTGGAAGTCACTCTGTCGAAGGACTGAAGCTCTATCGTTATAATCCCCTACACGTGCCTTCCTCCATCCATGTTCGCTTACTCCTCTGTATTGGTTGTAATGTCAGGTTATGTGTGTATGATCTACTTTGTCAGCAAAAGGATGCCAGGGGGATGGCAAGCTTCCATTCTAAGACAGTCAATGATGCTCTTACTGGTATCCTGCAACCAGAAAATTTAACAGAAAACTTAAACCACAAGAAGGCACCCAAGACCTTGTGCTTGAGACATTTTCCTGTATTTCTGGAGGAAAGTGAGCATCTTTTAAACTAAGACATGAAAACCAGAAATAACAAAGAAAAGATGAGTACGTTAAAAATGAATGATCAAATGGGAAACACACCCAAATGCAAGCCACATTTTACAGTGAGCATAATAAAGGGAATATATCTTCAGTGTTCCATTCATCAAACAAAAACAAAAGGGGGAAGAAAGAGGCAATGCACGGAAAAAAAAAAAAAAGTACAAATAGGCAAACTTGAGACGCTTCCCATTTACTATAAATCAGTCAACCAACCAAGAGACAGATAAGTAGGATTTCCCCTCATTTCTATTGGGAAGGGGGTTTCCAATAAAAAAAATAAGTATTAAAAATTGTCAAAAGTCACTGTTGCCAAGTATTTAGAAATGGATTGCTTCATATGCAAAGGCTTAAAAAATGTATACATATCAGTAAGAATTGGAGACAAATCCAACATTTATTCACAGGGAATAAATGGGTAAATCATGATGTCATGCATATAGAAGAATGCTCCCCAGCTATTAAAAATAATAGGAAAATCTGTGCAACTCACACCATGTTGCTAAGGAACCCAGGTGATGAGGCAGGAGCAAGAACTGTTTTGCTACTTTCAAGAAAGGGGAGGAAGGAAAGAGGGAGAGAGGGAGGGAGGGAGAAAAACATTTAAATGACTAAAATATTAACAGTGACTAGCTCCACATGGAGATGGAGGTGATTCCGCAGAGCTTACACACTTCTAAATGATTGATGTTACAATAATAGTAATCCTTTATTTTTATAACTATTAAAAAGGATATATTCACTTAGAAAAAACATGAATATAACCAAAAATAACAAAAGTAAAATATTTGAAACACACTTAGAACTCATCATATGAGACATATTCCGTCTCAGTTAAAAACCTCAAGCCGTCTTTGACGTCTTTTGCTTCTCCCCCTAAAGACAATCTGTTTCCATACTTCATTAACTTGACTTTCACTCAACACTTGTGGTGCGTTTTCTGAACCCCGCTTTGCTCTGTTTCTCTGTCTTCTTTTCACAATCACTTTCTCTTAGGATTCTGCTGAGCTCATTGGCCACTCTTGACCTAAGCCTGGGTTCCTAACATACTTCTGTCCCTGTTGTCCCTCACACCACAGAGTCATCCCCCCATCGCCTTCAGTGACACCAGAGAGCTCCCTCTGGCTCCAAATTCCTTACTATGACATTCCAACTTGCTGGTCTAACTTTGCATCACCAGACCATGTCTTTCACACACACTCCTCTGTTCTGAACCCCAGGAACTGCTTGCTCCTAGGACAACTTACCATTCTCTACCACTCCCCCAACATTTACAACTCCATACCATTGATCACAGTGTCGCCTCAGAAATTAATGCCCGATTCACCTGTTACAGAAACTCTGATTATTTTTCAAGATTTTTACCAAATTGAGTCACCCCAATGAAGTCTTTGCCTAATCTTCAATTTAGAAAAATAACAAACACAAAAGCAATTGCTTTTCTTAATCAATATCCCACACTCTTAAGAGTTTTCCTTTCTTTATTGCAATGCAGATCTTTTTTTAATCCATTTTCTTTTAAACTTGTCTTTTTATCCCTTGAGGTGCCTTGGGCAGGACATATATGTATCTTAGACACTTTGAAAAGAAATGTATATATACAGAAAGTTGAGGAACACTGCTGCCTCCCAGACTATGTGCTAGGCAAAGCCGCATCTGGCTGTTCTCAAAGCACACTCTGTTTTGTGGGCACTGTCACTCCCATTTTCCACATGGCTAGAAACAATGTTGAGAGCGGAAGTGACTTGTCAGAAACTACCAGCATTGGCAGGTCTGAGATTCTATTCCCAGGCGGCCCTCTCACTCCAGTCAGTCCTTTGATCACGTGATCCATGCTTCAACATAAATATAGACGAAGCTGGGTGGATCTGAACACACGGAACATGCTGGATCCAAAAGTCCAGTTCCCCAGTGGAGAAAATGCCCATTGCATAACTTTCAGTTTGCTCTAAGTTGAAAACCCTGCACCCCAGGATCTAGTATTCCTCTCAACCTATGTTCCTACAGGAATGCCACTACTTTGTGATCAGTGTCCACACTTGCATGTCGGTGCATTTGAAAGCTTTGTCTGTGAACTCAGTTTTTTACAGAATTTGAAGTCCTATCTTCTCCCAAATTCTAGTGTCATCAGTGGTATTTATAGCAGAGATCCTCATCCATTCGATTGTCAATCACTGTCTTTCTGTCTCATCAACTGACCCATCCTCTCCTTCTTATTCTGTATTTTAGACTTGGAACTCTGAGAGGCTGATGAACTGGAGGACAAAGGGGTCTCCCAAACATGCTTCTCACTACCAGTATGGGTACCAGCATCTCTGTCCACTGGAGAATCTGGAATTCTGGATGACTTCTAGGTTTGTTCAAATCTTGAGATGCCTGGGATTTGATCCTCAACAAACAGACAGCAAATTCTACTCATACCCAACTTGGTTTCCCAGAGCTAGCATAAAGTTACCACTGTGATAACTTCAAGTATTACAGTTCTAGAGGCTAGAAGTTCAAAGTCAAGGCTTTAGCCAGGGCGGTTTCTTCCATAGGCTCTGAAGGAGCAACCAACTCATAGATCTCCTCTAGTTTCCACTGATACCTGGAATTCTTGACATTCTGTGATTTGTAGATGCATCATTCTAATCTCTGGCATCTCCCCCATGAACTTGAACCACTGTCACTACGTGTCCTCTCTTATTCTGACTCTTAAGGATATCTGTTAGTGAGTTCAGGTCCATCTCAAGCCAGGATGATTTCATCTTGAGATACTGTTCTATTTGCAAAGACTGTCATCAGGTCCTAGGCTGAGGTTTATAGTGAATGACAAATCATTAAGGAGCCACTAGTGTATTCATGTCAACATTGGCATAAGGTTTACTACATAGCAGAGTTATTTAAATTATTTGCATCAACTGATTTTATTCTGACAACAATGGGAAAGTAATCACTTTCATTTTAAAAATAAGGGCATTAAAAACATAAATGGCCCAGCCATTTCCTCAATAACCTAACTCAGAAATTCATCTTCTTTTACGAGGGGCACCTATCTCAGAAGTCTTCATCAGTACTAAGTGTCCTACTTAATAGCTGGGACCACGTCTACAGCATCACATTCTTAACCTCCAGGTCCCAAACCAAACCATCTCTGGCAAAAAACAACATATGTGAGACTGCAGTTTCTACTCAACCATATCAAGTATCACTAATTGATCCTGGAATTTAAGTTTCTTTTCCCTTTCCTGCAATAAAATACCCTGGAAAGAGCAACTTAAGGGAGAAAGGTTTTATTTTGACTCATAGTTCAACGGTGTAGAATATCATCATTGGGAACTCAAAACAGGAGCTAGAACAGAGAGTAAGGGATGCATGCATACTTGTGCTCAGCTCGCTTTTCTACTCTTACATAGTCTAGGATCCCTTGCCTGGGGAATGGTGCCACTAACAGTGAGCAGGATTCCAGTTAAGGTGATCAAGATAACCTCCCACAGTTATGCCAAGAGACCCATCACCCAGGTGAGTCTGGGTTTTGTCAAGTGCTAATCACAGGGTTATTTCCTATGGAGCTTTAAGTGTTCCACATGTTTACTAACACATGTTTACTAACCACCAGTTCCAGCTGGTCTCAGGATAAGACCTCTTTGTGTACAACCATAGTTCTAGAAACCCCCCCCCTCTTATTTTAGCAGTTTCTTTTTCAGAAAAGGAATGAAGAGAGGAAGGGAGGGAGAGAAGCAGGAGAGGGAGAGCCATGAGGGAAGGATAACTGAGGGTGGCTGAAGACTGAAGTTTACTCTTCTCTATCTCCGGTGGCTAGCAGCCATGGTCTCAGCGTCTTGCCTGCCTGCCCGCCCCTATGCTAAGTATCTGCCTCCCACAGATGACAGACAGGGCAAGACTGGACCACATCAACACAATGGACAGCCAGACAGAAGCCCAGGCTCAAAATCCAGACCCCACCAGACTTTGTTTGAAATTCAGAGACAAGTCTGGGCTTCAGGCGCATTCTTGGAAAAGCTCTGGTGTTAGGAAGAAGCCCGGCTTCAATTGCTGAGAAAAAAAAAAAAAAAATACCAACTAATGAGTTTATTTCTAAGACAGTGATGGAGGCTGGCGGTGAATTGGGATACACATGGCAGGAAGACAGCAGGTGGTGCTTTCTGGAGCTGCTTCTGCTGCGGCATCCCAAAATAAGGTCCAGGCACTGTTCTTTACAATTCAACTTCTCTTCCATAAACTTCTCCACAGAGAATGGCAGTTTCTACAACTCTTTACAATTAGTCATTTAGTCATAGTTTTTATTTAAACACATATACCAACTAGAGGAAAAATATTAGAAAAAAAAAAAGACATACAGCAAATTCCAAGGAGACAACAAAATGTCTCTGTGTTGTATGTCCAGCCTAAAACCTTGGGGATCACTAGGGACTTGTTTAGTTTGAGTTATACTTTTATTGTGTGGCACACATTAGTAGCTAGACTTAGGCAACTTGGTCTAGATACTGTTTTTCTCATCGGTCCTTCTTGTAGGTCTACAAGTCATGCTTTAACTGAATGTATTCTGCTTCCTTTTCCTGCCCACCTAACTTTTGAAAAGTCTACATATGCCACTGACTTCCATAGTAGAGGTAGACCACAATAAAACTACATTTAAAAAAAAAAAGCTCACTTAGTCATGTAGTGTTGGCTGTGGGGCTCTATTCTTATAAGATATTTCAACAGAAAGTCCATGGGTCCAGATGTCCATGGGTAGAGGGTGTTGTTTCTTTAATGGTAGTTCAGTCAGCACTGAAATGATATTTATATTACTACATAATATAATAAATATTACACACACACACACACACACACACACACACACACACACACACACAATTCCTAGAAACAACTGACTTGAGAGACATGCTTTATATCACAATTGAAAGTCACTTGATAACCACTACCTGTTCTGTTTTCCTCATGCTGAAAATAGATTCTTACACAGATGAGAAAAGCTCAGCCTTAAAAGATAACCTGAACCACTGAACCATCTTCTGACCATTGGTAACAGGCCAGAGTCAAGAGTATGTGTCCATGCTCCAGCTCTACCCATCACAATCTCTGTAGGGACAAAAACAATTCCAATAGAAAATAACCACCAAACCCTCACAGCAGAATTCCTGAAGGCATAGCCGCGTCCATTCTCCTGAATCTTCCCAGGTTTTCAGCTGGAATCACTACATGACTTTAGAAACTTATCCTGCATCCGTACATTATCCAGCCCCACACTTACTGTGTTTCACTCAGTAATAAACTGATGGCAGGACAGACATTACTTCAAAACTACAGACATGGCCTGGGATTTCTTCCGGAGGTTCTGGCTACAAACGACTGGCACATTCACTAACCTTTGCTAAGATTTCTCACATCAGATACATGGACATTCGAGCCACATAATCTTTGTTAGGCGGGGCTATCCTTGGCAATGTCCTTGATCTCTAGTCACATGATGCCACCAGCTTCCTCCCACTCCTTTCTACCCCTGTCCCCAGCTGTAACAGCCCCAAATACCATTTTCAGTGGCTAAATGTCCCCTTAGGAGCCACAATCACCCCAGGACGAGAACAACTGATATGGTGAGAGACTACCTCAAAAACAGAATGACCTCTCCCTGGGACCCCACCTCTCACAGTTCCACCACCAGCTGACAGTTCCACCCAGACAGATGCTGAACCTACAGGCTACAGCAACTTCATGCCATTGAACCAAACACTTGAAAATGCTTGAAATGCTAAATTTCATGTCCAGTAAATCCCAGCCCATTTTTAAAGCAAATCACAAGGCTTAATCCCACAAGGCACCTAGCTATGTTTTAAAACACTCCTATTCTTACATTTTCCTTTTTCTGCTGTTGCTTTTTTTTTTTTGCTTGCTTGTTCTGACACTAAACTCCTTAGCTAAAGAACCCAAGGACTCGAATTTTCTTTACCAGCAGGACTCCACAGCTGCTGCAGAGCAGTGTACATATATACCAGAACAGATTTCTGGAGACTCCTGATTTAAGAGCCTTCTTGTGAAACACATCAAATCCAGATCCCCTAAGGACCCAGTCTGTAGGCCACAGAAGACCAAAGACCTTCCAATTACCATGATAGTCTTGACAAAAGATGGTCTGGCATTGAGCTGTGAGGCCATTATTTTCATTTAAACCATACATGTCATGTCCTGTTTGTGAGAAACACGTTAAACAACTCAGAAACACATTCACAGTGGGCTCTGAAGTGGGATTCACATTCCTATGGGCTGGTGTACTATAAACTGTGGGGAGGCTGCTAGGGAGGGTGGGACAGCTCATCCTCAAAGCTCTCCTGACAGTGGAGGCTTCCTGTCCTTGTCTGATGTAAGCCTTACAATTTTCTTATGCCCCAAAGTATAACAAGCCCATATTATCTACAGGAGCTTGAGTTCCTTAGACAGTCAGCCTTAGTAAATTTTATCTTTGTTACAATGTGATGAGTTCAGCTAAGGAACTAGCCAAGAGGAAGACAACTGCCCCATTTCCACCTACATTGCAAGAAACGCTCTGTCCGTGACCGAAAGGCAATTCGGAGATAAGAACCTACCCAGGAAAAGCAAACTCTGAAGAAGAACCATCCCACCACAAAAGCGCCTTAGATGGCAATGCACCCCCACAAGATATAAGTGGACACACTCCTCATTCTCCAAAGAAACACATGACTAAAACATGGAAGAAACTACCCAGACAAGTGTAATTTGAACTTTACATGCTACTCACTTACCAAAAATACAGTACTTATATGCAAACCTCTTGGAGTAGTACAGTCTAATATATTAAAATTAGAACCTACATCTAGGACTGCAGCCAAGTCAAATAATAAACAGTGTGATAACTATGTCTGCTTGTGTGCCATGACATTTCTTTAGGGGGAAAGATTTATCATTTTAACCATACCTATCACATCCTGCGGATGTTTTGTAAAAATTGAAATATTTCCTCCAAATGTATAACAGCAGATTAACTCTAAAGGAAAACAGAATCAAACAGGATAAATGTACTGTGGAACTCATAAAAATATTTTCAGAAGAATCACATAGTTCGCTAGGTCAAGGATAGAGTGAGGCGACCTCTCAAAGGCCAAGACAGTACCTGTTGGGATTTGTTATGGATGTGAAGGCAAATTTTGGTAAAGAATACCACCTCCCTTTCTGTGGGATCCCTTGGCATCAGGGCTTTACATTTTACTTTGGCTTCATATAGCAAGGTGTTCTGAGTCTCTTCAGTGAACTTATGAGAGATAATGTCCTTGGCCAATCACTCTGCTCTACACAATCCTTCGTTCTTCTCCAGTCTGTCTGCCAATGATGAGACAGATGGACATCACACTCCTAGAAGGGTAAAGACCACATTCTTCTTGGCACTCCCAAAAGCAGCCTCAGCTCTGCCTTTATTTCAGATGCAGTAGAGTGTCCAGTGCAAGACACAAGGCTTCTCCTTATTATTGACAGCAAAGCAAAATGTGGACCGTGGCTGGACCAAGATATCCCAGTTTTGTGTCTTCACACATCAGTGTGGCAGGGTGCTTAGTGGAGTCTGCTCAAGTTGTCATGATTTTAGGTGAAAAGCTTTCTTGTGGGGCGTCCCCCCTCCACTAACATATCTCTCTCAAAGAATGGCTTAAACTAAAGAAAGGCCAATTGACACAGCGTAGCTCTATAAGATTTCTGTGGAATATCTAGTACTGAACCCATTCCCTCTTCATTGGAGAGTTCATTCAGGCAGTACTTACTAAGCACTGGTGCTACGGGGAAAGACAGAAGGAAGTCTAGGCCCTCTAGAGCCTCCATCTCAACAGGGGACAGTGGACAAAGGAAGCACATGATACAGACACAAAAGTACATTTGTAGATACACAGAAATCCACGCATACATGCATCTCTCTGTGTGCATGTACACATCTGATATGGTGGTGGTGAGTACTAAAAGGAAACCTACCCACACCCCAGAGAAGGGAAAGCATTGTATCTATGTAAAAACTTGCACATGGATGGTCACAGAAATATCATCACATCACCAACTAGTGAGTGGACAAGAAAAACATAGTATGTCTACAATAGAAGCTATCATTTGCCAGTGAAAAGAGATGAAGTGTTGATGCATGCCACAAACTGCGGTGACCTTGAATGCAACATGCAAAAGAAAGAAGCCAACTATGAGAGCCACTGATTGGATGTATTCAAGTAATATGCTTGGAAGACAAGTCCGGAGACACAGTAAGTGACTTTCTCCAGACACTGGGGAACAGGGGCGATCCAGAGGAGCTGCTTAGTCAGTGGGAAGTTTTGGGGGACTCGATAGTGAAGATGGCTGTACAGTGTTGTAAAAATGCAAACTACCATTGCGTGTATATTCTAAAGTTGATCAAAACAGTGACTTTGTGGTAGATATCTTATTTTTCGAAGCTAATGAATATTCTGTTCTTTCCTCCTCCTGCTGTCTCCATCTCATCTCTTTGCTCTCCCCTCCCCAACCTGCTTTTCTCATCACATTGATTTTTTTCTATTCATAACATAAAACTGTTCCTTTAACCACTTTGATTGTGCAATTAATTCATTGGCATTAATTGCATTTGCAATATTAAGTGACCAGACACACTATCTAATTCTAAATCTTCTCACCAGTCCCAACAGAAAACTATTCCTCTTTTAATGCAATGACCATACTATTTTTGTTGTTGTTTTGTTTTGTTTGAGACAGGGCCATAATAAATAGCCCTGACTGGCCTAGAATTTGCTGTGTAGACCAGGATGACCTTGAATCCATAGATGATCTGCTTGCCTCTGCCTCCCGAGTGCTGGAATTACAAGCTTACACCACCACACCTGGCCAGATATACTGTTCATAAAGAAACTAAAACAAACAAAAACGGACAAACTCTTACAAGTGAACAGGTAAGCTGGAGTGTGCACGTATCATGGCTTGTTTGGAGTCGGATGAGAGAGGCCAATGATGAGGATGGCCAGGCCTGTTATACAGCACAGAGGGAAAGCATGGGTAGAGAAGGCATGTCTGGAAAGATTAGCCTTTGGGTACAAAGATGAGGACCACTACGTTTGGAATGGATTGATGAGTCAGCAAGTGTAGTTTTGTTTCTGGAATGCTATGTTGACACCTTCTTCTACTCACTCTATGCCACATCAGCCATCAAGCCGCTAGTCTAGCTCCAAACTTCCAGGCCTGGCCTCTTCTTTCCCATGGGGTATTAACTTAAAAACACAATGCAACTATTTCCCCATATCTTGCACCAACCATTAATCATGTACAGGAAGAGCAGCTTCCTATCACTGACACTAAACTGCACGCACACACACACACACACACACACACACACACACACACAGCAACTAAAATACTTCTAACAGGGAACATGTACTACTTAAAGAAAAAAAATATAAAGATAGCAGAAGTCTTATGGGTGGAATTAAGAATTAGTTCCTATTCGGCATCAATGTCCTTGGTTTATCTTCTCACGTCATTCCCGTTCTGAGCTAAAACATGGTTTATGTATTACATGTCTTTGGTCCATGTAAGAAGGAATTTAAATTTACTGTGCTGGCAGGAGAAATGAATTTATAAACTCTACATACTTAAGTGTGCTTAAAACACTACTGATAATAAGCTGCCACGAGGCAAATGTGTGATCTAAATGACTTGGAGCAAAAATATTTGTCTCTGCTGCCTATCACAGAAGTGCTAGGCTGCTCGCTCACAGTGGAACCTAGATGGAGTTGCAGCCCTGCCAAGAAGCCTTCAAGTCCAGGCAGAAGGTGTGCAGCACCCCACAGTGACAACTCACACACCCAGAAGGGGCTGACTGCTTCAAACCCGTATCTCCACAGTGTGCTGCAATACAACCACACCCCAAACGCACTTCCTGGATGAGTGATTTTTGTACCCGCAAGTGGCTGATAGGACAAACAGGGAGAGCCCATCCCCAGCACTACTCTGCCTTAGGGCCAGGCTGGATCCTGTTTTCCTAGCATGTTGGACCAAAACTAGGACTAACATTCGTGCTGAGGTCCCCGATGTCAGCAAATCTTCACAGAAGGAAACTTTCTACTCTTTTTGCCCAGTCCCTATGCCCTCCTGGTTCTAGAACTGAATCTTTGATACTGCCCAGACCTAGTCTGCCCTGACATCATGAAAACTGTTCCATGTTGCAGGCAGCCACTGAGACATAGCATACACTCTCCTAGTAGATCCTCCCTTCCTGTTCACGCTCAGCCTAGGGCTCTCAAAGGTCTTCTCTAAATGACTATCCTTAGCCGGGCGGTGGTGGCGATGCCTTTAATCCCAGCACTCGGGAGGCAGAGGCAGGTGGATCTCTGTGAGTTTGAGGCCTGCCTGGTCTACAAAGTTCCAGGAAAGGCGCAAAGCTACACAGAGAATAAAAAAAAAAAAAAAAAAAAAAAAAAAACCTACCCTTATTCCAAGAGGAAAGACTTGAGATCTTTGGGCTCCTGCAAAGAGGCCTGGAGACTTCTAGGGCAGCGCCCCATGCTTACCTCTAAGGGCTCCTAACCCATAAAATAATATCTTGTAAGGTTTTTCTCCCTCTTCTCACCACCCCACCCCTTTCTAACACCCTGGAGTAACTCCAAGCTATGTTAGGGTACTTCATTCCTCCAGGGTTTCAAAGGTTGTAAAGTCTGGAAGGGTTGGTCCACTAAACTGTCTTTACCATCGCCACTCAGTCAGAGGGACACAATGACCTGAGTCTCCAGGCTCTCTTTCTCACTAGCCTCGCAGGGCTGTACCTAATGCATACCAAATAGGCCTCCTTGATGCCTTCCCTGGGCAGGGGCAGCCACCACACCATTATATCCTATCTTGTTTTCTTAGCGTTGTGGTAACAGATCATCTTGCATGGCTGGATGATGTCATAGAGGTAACCACACTCAGGTGCATCCTTCCCTTCCCACCCTGCCCACATGCAGCCCCAATCCTCCTTTGAAGAAAGATAAGCAAGTGTGGGCAAAGTGCTCGACACTCCTGTTTGGACTACCTAAGCAAGAGATGCCTGAACCCTGCTGGAGGTCCTGTTTATCTGTTCTAACTCCTCCCTGTGCTGAAGCGGGACAGAGCACAGACAGAAGAAAAGTCACCAGAGCTACAGATAATGGTACTGTGCTTATAAAACTGAGTGCAGGATAGGGCTGGGTTAGAAATGCCCTTTATTCTAACCTAAAAAATAAAATAATAAAATAAAATGAAAAGCAAAACAGAAATCAGATCTCAAGTCACAGAGCACAATTCTTTTCCCAAACCTCCTACTATTCATCTTCATTTCACAGATATTTAAAGCATGTATTATGTTGCTATGGACAATTAGCCTTTTATCCAATTTGACTTGAGAGTTTAACTCTCCCGCCCGAAGGTTTTAATTATACCCTCAGCCCGGTACTTAGGCCCTGGTTCCTGCAGCTGGAAATCTGCCCCAGTGATGTTGTAACCTTGTTAATGTAACAAAAGAGGAGTTTACTTAAAACTGGACTCACTATGGACTTAAGCCAAATTTACTTGAAAGAGGAAAGAGTCTGTCAAAAATCCTACAGTAAACACGGCAAAGCAGCTCTTTCAGAGCCTCCCCCTAATTCACAGCGACAAGCAATTTACATGTAAGTGGATTCATATGCTCCGCCAAGAGGCCTAGGCTCCAAGGCGCAGGCGCAGTATATGCACCCCACACCCACCTCTCCGTTTTCTTTTCTTTCCTCCCTTTCAGAGATATCCCCCCCACCCATTTTGGATACGTACAGTAAGCTGTTCTCCCGAGCCAAACAGCATAAACCCACAATGTTTTAATCGCCCAGAGCATAATTAGGACCCTCTAAACATTTACCAAGCCAGTCGCTCTGAATAAAGGCGACCAGAATTTCTGAAAGCTGTCCACAGACCTGAATGCTGTCCTGTCAAAGACATACTTTGCATTCTGTCTAAGCTGCTTACCAAGTTCAAAAGCCTCCCCGGCTATCGAGGCCTAAATGGGAGGTGCCGATAAAATAGCCGAGCCCACGTTTGTCATGGTTGCCAAACTCTGGCAGGCTTCTTACCTTCTCTGGTTAATTAGATTACCTTTTCAGTCTGCAGAAAGCACATGTTAGACTAAACATGCTGTGACAACAAGGAAGGGATTCTAAAAAAAAAGTGTTAAAGAAAACGACCACTCTTACATCTCTGAGCTCACAGGGTGGGAGAGGGTGGAGGGTGGGGGGTGATTCTGTGGGTGATGTCCTGCTGCAAGGAGGTAGGGACCCCTGGCATCTTAGGCATAGAACCAAAGAAATGAACTCCCCCTACCCCAAGTAGGAAGCCAGGCAGGGGCTTGCTTTAACATTCATTATTTTTAACTGTGCTCCTTGACAAAATCCACCCAGAGCAAACACTGGCCGACACTCAACTTTCTTTCATGCTCTCTGAAAGCTTAATTGGTTCTAACGAGATCAAAAGTTGTTTTCCCCCTTTGGCATGTATCTGTATTGTTTCTGTGCTGTTTGGAAGCACTAGACACCAAAGGCAGATCCATCATTCTTGAGGCAACTCCTTTCCAAGTGGTGATTCCAGTCCACATCTCCTGTACCATGCGTCTCATGGATATCAGAGAATCTGGTTGTACTCCAGGGGTAGAACAAGGCTCCTTCTCACCCCTGAAGAGCAAGAAACAGACCACAGGGTCTGGCTGCTCCTACGACTGTGCCCCAATAAACCATCCAGTGTGAAAATGGCAAGCCCAAACCAGAAGACCTAGGAAAAACATTCTAAGATTCATATGGTCCAGAACTCAAACTTGTTTAGGTTTCTCAACAAGCCTATCATAATAGGGACCTGTTTAAGTGCCTCAGAGTTATTCTAACAATTTTTCCTCTCTTCTTCCACTTCTCTGTCTTGTTTTTGTTTTGTTTTGTTTGGGGATATTACATTTATAATCTTTGGTTTCAAGTTTTGAAAGGGGGCGAGGAAGTTACCAAACCAACCACCTTGGGACTCTATAGCTCTAGGAAGGCCTGGAGGGGACAGAGCCTAGGCAGTAAAAGGCAAGGGCTAAAATGCCAGCGCTCCCTCTTGCTGGCTGTGCCCCATGGGCAAGTGTACTCAGCTTCTGTGAACCCCAGTTCCCTGCTCTGTAACTGTGGAGACTACTAACAGGGTTTCTGTATCACTCTAATAGGCTTCTTCGCCAGTGCAGTAAGCCAGATCAAGTCAAATTGAAAAAGTAAAAGAACAGGTTTATTTGAGCAAAGCAACTCCCAGGTGAGTCCTCCAACCCCAGAGATCAGGCCTGAGAAGCCACTCGCCCAAACAACAGCAAGGAGCTTCTATAGCCGTAGGTGAGGGATGATGACAAGTCTGTCACAAGCTGGGTTTGCACCCAAGTATGGTCACTTTAGGTGGGGACTTGGGCGGCTGACAACTTCAGGGAAGGAGCTGCTGCAGCCACCAAGAATGCAGAACTGGGCTTTTTGGTGCCTTTTCTTTGTCGAGATTCTCTGAGAGGGTGGGGTTTGGAGAGAGAGAGGAATGGGGCTTTCAGGATCAAGCAGGAGTGAGCTGGAGGTTCCAGCAAAACAAATCCTACCTTCTTCGCTGGATTATTACACGGAGTCAGTGTGATGGGAAGCAATGGGCTGTACTGGGTCATGTGGACTGAGCTCATCTGTGGGATGTGAGTCGAAGGAACCATGTCTGCCTTTCACAGATATGGTTGTACCATTTCCAAAGCTGGTCTTTTAATTAGAAAGGTGGAATTTATCTAGGTTCTATTATATTATTATATACATGTACCAAGAACTCACTTAGAAGCTGTTTACACATATCATGTTTCTCTTTGTCAAACTGCTAAGCATGGTGGGCTCCAAATTCTGACTGGCTTTTTGCCTACAATTATTTGTTTTTTGAGGGAAGACAACATGGTCACTTTCCAGCAAATG
This sequence comes from Peromyscus attwateri, assembly GCA_902168425.1. NCBI lineage: Eukaryota > Metazoa > Chordata > Mammalia > Rodentia > Cricetidae > Peromyscus > Peromyscus attwateri. The sequence goes on along the minus strand of CABHPP010125065.1, from coordinate 119,047 downwards.
CCAACATCACATAGAAGTAGATATCTCTTCTCCTTGGTAAAGCTATCTAGCACTTACTACTCTTTCTGCTGGAACACAGATGTGATGCTATGGTAGCAAGTTTGAAACACAAAGACAAAATCTGGCCATGACAGAGGATAAAATAAAGATGGCAGTCATAAGATAGCCTCCTAAATTTTCTCTATACATCTTTATTTCCCCAGTACTAGGAATCAAACCTAGTGCATTCTTCATGTTTGGCTATTGCTGATAACATCCACCATGTGGAATTTTTCTTTGGCCCAGAAACTATGGCTACAGAGAAACAGGAACCCTCGGGATACACTGTAGATTCAATTGAACTTAAGAAAGGATTAGATCACAACCTGAGGTGCAGATTACCTACTGTTCAAAGTTGCTACTCTTTTCCTAGTCCCAGCATGCTTCAGGGCCACATGGCACAGAGTGGCTTTACAACTGCCTGTGATACTCTGGTTTCCCTTGGGTTCCAAATTACTATGTTTGGAAATCTCTATGCTTGCCCTTGGTCATTCTCCAATAAAACAAGACCTCGCCAGAGAGTCTGTGTCTACCCCAGAGTTTGATGAATACTTCTTGAAGTGAGTGTGGAAATGTGTCCTCAAAATTCTCCATTTCCCATTTTCCCATTAGAGCCACCTTCAAGTGGCACCCCAGGAGTTTCCCCACAAATTGCCATCTTAGTAGGAATTAGAGGGGTGTAAAGAGTCCAAGGTACCCCAACCCCAACATTTCAAGCTGTCAGCACCAGTAGACAGCCACTTTACTATCCTCTGATCCTGAACTGCAAGGCTGGTCTCACATTTTCAGCTAGTCCCTAGGCGCTTAAGACTCCAAGTTGGAGCTGCAGCACTCTTTATCCCGAATGTCCTCTTGTCTGAGGCCAGAGCCTCAATACTGTGATACAGTGTTGACAGGGTAAACAGGGAAAACCAAAAGCAAAGGCAAAGGTGACATTATAAGTCTGTGGAGAAAGAGGAGCAGCTAGAATGTGCTAAGATTCCATGGTGCAGTTCCCCAAATATGGGATTCAGAAGCCACATCTGATGTCTCCTCCTTTTCAAGGAAACTGAATTAGACTCAAGCTTAGAACACTCAAAGACCACCTAGTAAAGGCTACTGCAAACTGTCTCCCTCCTGAAGCTCCCAGAAACATATCCTGAGTGTCAGGATGGCCAAGTGACCTAAGGAGTCAAACTCCAAAAGATAAACTGAAAAGGACTTCCGAGCCCCTTCCTCTGTAGACGCACTATCAAGTAAAATGCATCACAAGTCAGATCTTTTTGCTATGTCAAAAAATATAAAAAGTAACAGTATATATTAATAATATTTTAATTAAATGAATACATGCAAAATATTTGAGCATGTAATCAATGGAAGTTTATTGTCCTTTTGTTCGTGAACACTGTTGGTAATCTGGTATTCATTTTACACTAACAGCTAGCTCAGTTCAGATGTGCCATGTTCCCAGCATTCAGCAGCTATATGTGGCTCATCCTAGAGCACTAGGTAGCAGTCTTGTACCCTACCTAGCCTCTCTCAGGACACATATGTGGATGTACATACACAAATATATGAAAGCCTCTGTCACAAAGAAGGTACAGAATAATGAATATTCTTTTATCCCTTATTATATTACTAAGCTACTGTACATCTGACTCAGCATTAGGTATGTTGCAGCTTAATCCAGGAACCATTGCTGATAAGTGGCCTATGAAAGTGGTGCTTTTGTATGGTCCAACTTTGACCTGGGGATTTCACAACTTCAACCGGGGTGGTCACTGTGAGATCCAGCATCATTACTCTAGCCTGTCACCACTAAGACTATTACCATTAGCATACCTCCTGTTAATCTTCCCCTTGTATATTTACTTACTTACTTTGTGCAGGACAGTGCACATGTGGAAGTCAGAAGTCAACTTGCTACAGCAGGTTCTCTTCTTCCGTCACGTGGGTTCCAAGGATTGAATGCATGTCATTAAGCTCAGCAGCAAGTATCTTTACCCGCCGAGCCATCTTGCTGGCTCACGAAGCCCTTTCTTAGCTCTTACAGCTACTTCCTAAGATACTTTCACTTTTTTACCTGTTCTGCTTTCCACTCTTTAGGAGCCACCCAAACCCCTCTCCAGATGAATTTCTCTCTCATTTCTGTGGAACTGCTGAAAATACCCTTTGCTGAAAACACTCTTTGTATATATCTAGCTTAAAACATAATGATGCAATTATGCAATCTTATCTGACTACTTTCAGCTATTAGCGCCAGGCTTCATACCTACATGGGACTCAAAATAAATACAAGTTGATTGGCCTCAAATGAATAGGTTGAATGTCACTGTTTGCTGGCTGCTAGTGCCTTCAAATGCTTGTGCCTTCCTTGGATGCTGACTTAGAAAAGGATTTTTGAGGCTTTGATCTCATATTTCTAATCAATATATATTTCATCTTCAAGCAGATCATAAGCAAACATGGGCTGTATGCTTATCTTTTCAGATTTTATAGCACTGTGTAGGCACTCCTCTGTAAGAGTTTTATGGGTATATGCATATATCCTGTAAGTCACCCATTTAAAATGTACATTCAATGGGCTTTTTTTGTATCACAGAACTAATAACATCGTCATGATTTTCAGAAAACTTCATTTGCCCCGAAACCAAACCCTTTGCCTAGTACCAGGCAGCACTCCACCTCATTCTTTACTAGCTAATCACTCTCTTATTGTCTGTCTTTATATCTGCCATATAAGTTGTATGGTACAGTATTTGGCCTTTTCTGACTGACTTCATCCACTCAGCATGGACCCACATAGCATAAGGACACACGTTGCTTGATCATTCATAAAACATACATTGGTCATTTGCATCATTTTTACTTTTCTGCCATTATACTGCCATGTTGCTATGGACATTCATGCATGATTTACATGGAGGGGTCACATATTCAAAAGTAGGAAATAGTGCATTTTATGAGAACTTTGTTTGACCTTCTGAGAAAGTACTGAACTTTCCCCCCCACATGGACACTGTTTTATAAAGGTGCTGGCAATTGTGTTAGGTCTCTAGTTCCTCTGCATCCTCACTCATGCTTGTAGCTACCAGTCCACAGAGGGTTCGCTGTGCCTTTGATGTGCATTTCTTTGAGTGATGGCTTTGAACCATCTTTCAGTGTGCTGATTGGGTATCTGTACGTCCTCCTTAGTAAAAGAGTCAAGACCGAAGTCTATTTACATCCTTGGCGTGGGTGAGGACCACAGCAGAAGCTGCCTCTGTCCAACACGCTAAAGGCTAAGGGAGAGGATAAGGAAGAACAGAGTCTTTTCCAAAGTGAGTAGACATGTGTCAGAAATCAGAATATGGGTAACAGGGTAACTGGGAAGGTGGAGGAGCAGAGAGATAGTACAGCTCCAAGGACAAATTCCTCAGAGCTCCAGAAGCGTCTGTTCCTCCTTGCGGGCAGAGGAAGCAGGAGCCTCTCTTTAAAAGGAAGCCAGATAGCCCTGGTCAAAAGATAATGACTGTTCTATTCACAAGACAAAGTCAATTCTCAAGAGCCTTGAATCTATTTTGCCATACACAATATCTTGGAGGGTTACAGTCAGTCACCGTATTGAGCAGGAACCTACTGTTTAAGATTGAACTACTGTGGGCCTGGTCACAAGGAACAATCACAAGTAAGGCCCACAGGTACACAGGAAGTCCCACAACTTCCAGCAGATGGCAGTTGGAGCTTCAGGTCATGGTGAAGACACGGAAGGACCCAGGGTAAGGCCCACAGGCACAAAGAGGTCCTAGCTCACCCAGGACATATACCTGATCCCCAGAGAAAGAACAGGAACAGTCTTTAGCCTTAAATATCAACCCCACAAAGAAAAATGACATTTAAATCCTGATAAGACTTAGTCCTCTCCTGAACACTGTAAACACTTACATTTAAAGAAAAAAGGAAACATTGAATTACATATATCAAATAAAGGGAAACTAACTCCAGATGCATAAGTCCCAGAGCAGAATCAAAAACAGTGTGAAAACCAAGGTCCTGAGTCTTCCCTGAACTACTGTCCCCACAATAATGGCTTCACACACTGCAGAGTCACAGCAGCGGAACCAGGACGGCACTGACACAGACCTGGAGAGCTGGACTCGAACAGGCGAACCACATGTAAACTTCCACAGCTCTTTATCAAATAGTGATGGGAAAATGCATAGATACCCTCATGTAGAAAAATAAAACTAGAGCCCTGGATTGACCCTGGACAAAGATCATCTTAAAATGCACCAAAGACCTTAATGTAAAACTTGAAATTCAGAATGTGTAATTTATAGTTTCCAAAAGAGATGAAAAACGTTTTGGAGAGGCCACATTACTTATTAATTTTCATATAAAAAGAGATGTGACATCATTTCTATTCAAGAGAAAGCAGTGCTATGATGATATGACTGCACACAAATGTGACTTTATTCTCATCCTTAGTGCTGACAATACAATGAATAGACATTGTTCAAGTTCCTGAGCTGTTAAACATCTAGCCTCATACAATTTCTAACTACCCAGCAGATATGATCTCTGTAATCCTTTAGTCCTGCCATGGCAACAGTTAGCTTGCCTTCCCTTCTGTGAGACCCACCATGTGTACACCTCTACATTTTAAAGAGTTTTCTAGTACCTTTAATCTCCCAATCCTCCTCCCGCTGTCCTCTGAGTGTCAGGATAGTATGTATACACCTACATCCAGTTTGGCCCTTCAGTCTTTAAATGAAGTCACTTCCACACCTGTATAGCCCATTGTGTAGTGCCTGAGTAGCATGTGGAAGTCACACAAATACAAGTTCACAGTCAAGCCCTGCTGGCAGGCAAGCTGGCCTGGAAGGGCAGTGAGCTGGTCATAATGTAACCTGTGTCTTAGAGTCAAGGACAGGTACAGAAGACCTGTAACCCAACGGCTGCCTGAGTTTCAACACCCTGTAGTCTGTGGCTCATAAGTTTGGCTCTGGATGTCACTAAGGCCAAAGTCAGTGGGGCTAAGAGAATTTCTAGGGACAAGGGCATAATTTACTCAGACTATAAAAATGAGGAATCAGAAGTCCCCAGCAGCAGAATTGCTATAGAGTGTGCTAATTGCTATTGTGGGAGTTCTTTTCTCCCAGCAGGCACTGGGGGAGGGAGAGCCCTCTTTGGGGGACTTCAACATCCAAACTTGAAAGCCTCCTGGTCCTACACTGGCTGCTGCTCAATAAAAACACCATCCTCTCTCATAGCTTAATCATTAGTATTTCCTTAACTAATAAAACTTAAAGAAAGAATGTTTTCAAAGATGCTGAAGGGAAGAGGCCCATTTCATCTCAAGTCAGCCTTGGTAGGAGTCAATTCTTCTTTTCGGCAGGCTCCTGTTCTTTTTTAAATTGTTGTATTATTTCAACTAGTAAACATTATGCAGCAGGAAGTGGGTCAAGTTTGTGCTCACAAATGTTTGTATATGCAGTTTCAGCTGCATTAAAAAGCTGAACCTCAAGCTCAAGTTGGAAATAAGTTTTCTGAAATTTGTATCTTTCTTTCTTTAAATGCTTTCACATATTTTATCATGTTTCTCACTTCCCTCGAGTCCTTCCAGATTCTTCTCCGCCCACCCAATTTTACATTCTCCTACTCTTTTCAAAACCAAACAAACCAAAAAACACCCCCACAAAAACACAATACCAAACCAAACCAAACAAACAAGAGACCAGTAAGACAAAAAAAATGCCAAGACAAACAATGAAGTTCATTTTGTGTTGGCCAACTGCTCCTGGGTCTGAGGCTTGCCCTGTAGGCTAGTTAATATACCCAGTGACACTTGCATTGGAAAAAAATTGATTTTTCCCTTCATTAGCAAGTATCAATTGTTAGGGGTGGGACCTGTGTCCAATTCCCCCTCACTACACTGAGATTCCATCTGGCTCCAACTTGTGCAGGCCCCTGCATGCTGCTATAGACTGAGTTCATGTATGCATCAGCCCAATTGTGACTGGAAGCCAGTGTCTCCTTGGAGCTGTCTATGCCCTCTGGCTCTCACAGTCTTCCTACTTCCTCTTCTGTGCAGCTCCCTGAGCCCTGCAGGGATGGGTGCTTTCTAGACCTAACATCTTCCTGAGGAACTCCAGGCAAGCTCTTGGAGCCTCTTTTTATTTGGTATCTTATTTTTTTTAAAAAAAGATCTTTTCTTATTATAAACATACAAATTATTTCTAATATCATCATGAGGGAAAGGCAATGCCAAGAATTTCATACCCAGTTACCAAGGACCAACACGAATGTAAAACGTCTGCTTGATATCATGGCGATGATGCCTGAATTGGCACTTGAGAAAATGACATGGTTAGCATGCAACCTGCAATGTCCACATGTCAAGAAATCTGTGCAGATGCAGGCAAGGGGGTTCCAGCTCCATTTGGAGGGGGCCTATTTGTTTGAAGGCAAAGATAAGGTTAAGAGTCAAGGATCTTGAGTCAGATGATCGCTTGTTGCATAAGTATGCATTTTGCCACCTTCAGCCCAAATCTCCAGTGCTGCTTTCACCCATCAGCACCATCACATCATTTCAACCCTTGAACAGATTGTTTTTACCAACCACTGGAATAGTATCTTTGATTCTGGATCCTACCTGAAATACTCCTAACTCCCTCCTTTATCTCAACCATTTCTTTTATCTCTCTGGTCTGAACTGACATGCTGTTCCTTCCTAGACGCTTCCCACAACCCCCAAAGGGAGTTTCCCATAACCACCATGGAAGTTCCATACAACCACCAATGGGAGCTTCCTGCAGCCCCCGGGGAAGAATCCTATAACCCTATGGAAGCATCCTACAACTCCTGCACTTCTTTTCCATCTGGAACAGATACTCCAAACTCTCCCGATCAGAACACTTGGCACACTGCATAGCAATTAGCAGCTTATATTGCCAACTTCATCATTACAGCATAAGCTTCAGGAGGCAAGGGTCATGGCATCATGCCATAGAAAATACTCAGTAGCCAGCTACTTGTGGAATATGCCAAAGAAGAATGAAAAGACCATCCAAAGGGGGTGGATCCTCAAAACCTGTCACAGGAAGAGAACGGGGAACTGAGTACTTCAACATGAAGTAGAGTTTATTTGGCAGCCTGGAGAGTACTAGGGAGATGACAGAGTAGCCTTAGACACTCAAGGGTTGTGAAGGAAATTGCATCAGTGAGAAAATAGGGAGGGTCAGCTCCTTCATCTGCCACAGATGGCAAGGAGTGAGGAGAAAAGAGGGGCATCTCTCCCCCAACCCATGCTGCCGCATGACAAGTAAGAGCGGGGCAGCTCTTCCAAGCTCATACCTTTGGGAGCCAGCTCACCCACACCCCTCCAACAGAGGTGGCTCTGCTGTGCTGCCCAGGTGAGGTGCAGGGCCTGCTCTCCTGAGTGCTGCAGCTGGTGAGGGGCTGGGGCAGCTCTCCTTCTGTTATGACCTCAAGGCCAGCTCTCCCACCTGCCACAGGTATGAAGAGTTGAGGGTGAGGGCATTCTTCTTGGGATACTGTCTCTTTTCAACTTCCTTTTTTACATTTATTTATTTATGTGTGTATGAATATTTTGCCTGTAAGTATGTCTGTACACTACATGGGTGCCTGGTGTCCTCAGAGGCCAGAAGAAGACATCAGATCCTGTGGAACTGGAATTAGATACTTATGAGCCACCATGCAGGTGCTGGGGATCAGACCTGGGTCTTCTGGAAGAGCAGCCAATGCTCTTAACCCCTGAGACATCTTTCCAGTTCCTTTTCTTTAACTTCTCCTGCAGCCTTGAGTACAATGCTTCCACCTTCTTGACCCATCCATAATGCTTTCAGGAGCCATTCTCCTCTACAGTAACCAGATTTGAAAGCTAACCCCTCTCCCCACAAAAAAGTCTGGATCAGCTAAAATAAACCACATGAGTAGCTACCTATGGGTTATTTGGATATGAAAGCCATTCCATGACCTCTCTTAAGTCATTAAAGTGCTACCAAGGCTGGATATACAATAATCAAGACTAGAGTATATTCCCAACAAGCAGAAATGATACTCCTCTGGATCAGCATCTAGTGTACTAGGAGGTCCTAGTCCTTGCTCCACAACTGATGAATGACGTAGTAGTTAATGTGATGTCACTGTGATCATTAATAAGAAGCAAGGCAAGAAGCTGAGTAGGTACATTCAGATCTTGCTTGATTCAAAGGCCTAATATCAGTATAGCACGGATGTGATCTTGATCTCATTCTCTGAGTTAATAATGATTCTCTTCATCAATCCTTGAGTGCAAAGAATGCTACTGATCACATTTTCAAATTTACAGACTTTCAAAATTCTCTTATTACCATTTGGTCAAGAAGCAAAAATAAAACAAAATAAAAAATAAAAATCAATAAAAGCCATTCCCTTCCCCAGGCATGCACAAAAACATCACTAGGAATAACGAAGAGGTGGAACTATGTCAATCCTGAGATCACTATTTAATTATAATCCCAGGGACAACAGGGCCACGGGTTAAGGAATGAACCCTGTGGCACACATCTTTCTGGTTCCTCTACAGGAGATTATCAAGTGCTCCTTTTTGTTGTTCTGCAACATTCTTAAAAACTGGAGGCTTTTTACAGAACTTCCAACACTATGGAGAAAAGGCCTTCATTAGAATTCTCCTCTACATTAAAGTGTTTGTAATTTGTTGTACAAATGTTTATCTGAAAAAAATAACGTTTACACTCAAGTATTTATGGATAAAATGATATAATGTCTGGTATTTACTTCAAAATAATCCAGCCATGGGGTGGGGCTTGGCAATGAAACAATTGCTGAAGTCAGACAGAGGCCATATGGGAGCTCATTTTGCTTTTAGGTATAACTGACATCAGAGAAGAGATTTAGCAACAATTTATTCAAGACCATTGAGCCACCAATCAGGAAAGAGATGCTGCTCACAGAAACACTCCCCTCCATTCCACAGAGATGTCTTCTACCTCTGGCAGAAGAAAAGTCCCATCTCATCAACACCAGGCCAACAGCCCTTCCTTACATAGGGGCTTGGATATACTGTGAAGGGCAGGGTGAGACTTACAAATGTCTGACTCAGGAGGAATTGTTAAAACTGTCTTCTAACTATGAGCATTTGATGAATTCAGCTTTCCAAACAGACAGCTGATTTCACTGGAACAAAAAGGCCTTCTCAGCAAATGTCAGTCTGTCACAGTGAGCTGGGGCCTGTGAGGAAGCAGTTGCTGCAGAAACACAGCATGCGGGGAGCAGGGAGAATGATAAGAGGCTCCTGGTGGGTCAGGCACAACCTCACCAGGCTCTTATGGACCGATGGAATGAGTGAGCCCCTTCAGCCACTGGGTGTCTGCAAGGGCAAATCCTCTCCTCTTGAAATGCACCCACCACCCCCTACCAGCTCTGTCCCTCCACCTGCTTTCCCCTTACTTAACATATCATAGCTCAGAGCTATGAATACCCACATGATATTCTTACAGCCCTACATCCTTCTCCTTCACTGCATGTTTATCCATGCTGTGATGTGGATTATTCTTTGATTAGATTAGACATTAGATTGTTGACCAGATAGTCAATAAATATGTGTTTATTCTATAAAGAAAAACATCACTGCCCAACGTGAATACTTTCATGGACAAGTCAGTGGCCTTACAAATGACAGAGCCATTGAAAAGAGCTTAGCGGACTACAGTACAGGGATGGCCACCAGTGCATTCCTGGAAACCAACCACACTCTCAGCTTCACTGGAAGAGCACCACACCTCTAGAATGCTCTTTCATTCCACCTCAAGGGCTCCTTCCTTTCAGATAAACACCTCCCAGAGGGCCACGGAGCAAAAGAGGATTGGCCCTGGACACTGCAGAAACAGGTGCCACTTTCACTGTTTGTGACAAAAGATGGCTCTCAGAACCTCAGCTGAACATGTTTCCCAGGCAGGAGTTGCAGCAGTCATGCTGAAGGGTATTTGAAAACTATTCATTTTGGGAAATAGCAGCTTTGTTTTAGTTTTAAAGTTCTGACTATAGCATTAAGCAATCTGCTTCTCTTCCCCAAATTACTTAATATGTGAAATATAAATCTCTTTTTTCTTGTTGTTTTTCAAGACAGGGTTTCTCTGGATAGCCTCAGCTGTTTTGGAACTCGCTCTGTAGACCAGGCTGGCCTCTAACTCAGAGTTCCACCTGCCTCTGCCTCTGCTGGGATTAAAGGCATGTGCCACCACTACCCGGATCAAAATGCAAACCTTTTAAAACAGCACTTTCTTAAATCATTCTAAGAGACTTCATGTCTTTGACCAGCTGTCCCCACTGTGTTCCTCTGGGTCCTGGAGGGAACAGAACTCACCACATGTTCCCAGTGATCAGACACCCATGAAGAAGAGGTGGACAGTGATAGTGAAACCGAGACACTGAAGTGCTGGGAAGCTAGCAACAGTGTGTGGCTGTTGTCATGGCCGCCCGAGGTGCAAAGGAAGCCATGTACTAACCCTGATGTCTAGCAGCATGGATGAATGCTGGTGAAAAGCCCTCAGCCAGAGAGGGAAGCCCTGCTGGCAGGAATGTGCCTCAAAGCAAGGGAGGAGCAGCCCTTTCTCTTCTCACCCTCCCATGGCCAGCAGTGCTCCCGGGCCTTCCCAGATCCAAGCAGAAAGGGAGGCAAGTACTACTCCCCACAGGGCTGACTTCTAGGAGAACGATGGGTGAGAAGCCAGCGGAGAGCAAGCACCACCTCTGCGTGACCTTCAGACACAGCATTAGCTCACGGGGGCCTCGTGCAGGTGTCTAAGGGAACATTTTTTTCCAAGAAAACTCCTCAGAGGCATAGCCAGGAGAAAAAAACCGCTCCCAACTCAGGGCTTGGTGAAGGGAACATGAAACACCAATTTGAAAAGCGAGCAGAAAGAAAGCAATCTAACTGTTATCACAACTCCATGCTGGCATCACTGGGCACTCTCTAAGTTCCTCAAGCATGTGAAGTGCGTGATGTAATAACAGTTCCTTAAGGTGGGCCTAATTCTCCTGTAGGTTCAAATTAAGATCTCAGGAATATTGGCTTAACCCAAAGATCATGCCAAACACGGCATTTCCAATTCTACAATCGGCTGGCTCCCAAACCCTGGGATAAACAGGAGACCTGGGCTGGACTTGATTGAAGGCTTGGCTGTCTTTTAATTCCTGGGGAACTAACTGGCAAATGCATTCACTGCCCAGACAAAACTGCCAGGTCCAGCTATTCTCTGCTCCCAGCAACTCCTTCCACGCCGTCCTTCTCCTTCCCACATGTTTGGTCTGCCGCCTGCCCAGCCCAGCAGTCAAAACCTGAGTCTCTAAAGACAAGGATTATGTTGGGGAAATTTAGAAAATCTGTTGAACTCTAGCATGCTGTGGGGGACCCAGAAAAGCACTAGGAAAGGGGAGAAAAGAAGAGGGGAGAGGTAGGGAGGGATAGAGCAAAGATTATAAAGAAGAGGGGATGAGAAGAAGAAGGAAACTGAGCGGAGAAGAAGCGCAGGAGACTAGCCGAGGCAGTCGCATACCCACGAGAGTCATGACACGTTAGAGCATCACGTCATCCATTTCAGCAAACTGTTGTTGACTGCCTACCAGAGACCAAGAGCTCTCAAAGCCGCCTCCTCCAAGCTGTTGTCCTCTACAAACATCTCCACAGGCCTGAAGCCTACTGTGATGCATCCTTCCGGTGAGGATGTAGACACTGATGTTCAACTCTCCATGCACATAGGGTTGTTGCTTTCCCAATATTTGGTCAGGGGCATCCATCTGGGCAGCAGTCTCTCCCTTTGATGCCCTCAGACCCTCCTCTGACTTACATTCTAGCCTCTCTGGTGTTCTCAGGTTTCTTCTGTTCTCAGCAAACATGGATAAAAGGTTTCCCTGGGCAAAGACCAGAAGGATATCTCAGAGATACTAAATGAAAGAGGAACAACCGTGGATGGGGTGGGGGCTGCAGCAATCATCGAGCTGGCCTAGGTCTTGAGAATTGTCCAGTTCCGAACCTTAACCCACAGGTGGAGAAATGGAAGCCCAGAGACAGGAACAGATGAAAGAACAATGGAATCCTGGAGCTCAACAAGACCGTGCAGTCTATGGAACAACAGGCATTAAAGGAACAGGTCTTACAGATCCCATCCAGGCTTTCAACCACGTAGGCAGCTCAGGCTCTGAAGACTTGGCTTGGTAACATGGTGAGCTGCTCTACAATACCAAGATGGCAAATCAAAATCAGGAGGTCAAGTTCATCTCCCCAAGCTGCCACACCACCACACCTTCTGGGCCTGATCATGATCCTGAGTAGAGCAAATGCCCTGTGAGCCTCTTTGACTGTCAAGTTGAATCAGAGATCAGACCCTGTAAAGCTCTTTCCCTTTCCCTACTTTATGGAACACCAGTGTTTAAGCAGGGAAGCAGCTCATGGGTCTCTCAAGCTCACTATCATGAGTGCCTTGGGTTGGGGGACTATCCTAAGCCTTGTAGAAAAAAATTTCTGGTCTCTACCTACAAGATAATAGTAGAAGCTTCCCTCCATGTGACAGCCAAAACTGTCTCCAGACCTTGTCAAATATTCCAAAGAGGCAAAATCATCCCAGATGGAAAGCAATGGTATCAGAGAATCATAGCATGTCAATGAGGTCATCTGAGTCAAAAGCCCAGCTCACAGGTGGGGAGAGGGGGTGTGCTTGAGCTTGAGCTTGAGCTTGAGCTGGTCTTGCTATCCAAGTCCATGGCAGCTATGCCTCACCAGTGGGAAGATGGGTCCAGTGTGCTAGGCTGGCCCTGCTATCCAAGTCCATGGCAGCTGAGGTTCTGGTCCCTTGCTTTCTGTGTCATATCTTTGTCCTGTTTTTACCTGTGGGGTTATAGTTGGCAGTATCTCCTATAAGCTTTAAACCAAACTCCTCAGATTTCTGACAATACGATGCTGCTCTTAATTGGAAGAAAATGCCTCATGTCCCCCTTTGCTTTGCATTTTTTGGAGAGGCTGGGAGACCCCCATAAGTCTTTTCCTCCTTTTAAAAGGGTGACCTTTCCAAAGCCCCACAGACTGTTGTAAGGATAGAGATAACATGAAGTATGGTGCTTGCAATTACTTAAGTTCTACAATTCCCAAGCTTTTGGATTATTTAACTGCTGATTATGATTATTTAAACTGAAAGCCTACACTCCTCTAACTCAGAAAATGTTTGTATTTCCATTAAAAACCACCAGGCCAATGCCCTTTTGATTGACACTTTTCACTATTAAAACTATATATATATATATATATATATATATATATATATATATATATATAT
>CABHPP010125065.1:63191-105685 GCA_902168425.1 Peromyscus attwateri | reverse complement strand
TATATATATATATATATATATATATATATATATATATATATATATATTTCATGTTTCCAGCCAAAAGACAGGGTGCCCTTTATTTTAAGATAAGGAGCTGACTTTAAAGGTTTCCTTCAGCTCGCCCTCATGTCCCCTCACTCCCTGTTACTGTTGCCCTGTTCTTTGGACATTAGCAGGAAGAAGTGTCTATCTGCCCACTGTTCTCCATTTAATGAAAGCTGGTCCCTCCATGTGGAGGTTAGAAGACTATGCATACGGTAGTTAATATCATGTGCCATAACACTGAATGCTTGTATTTGAGTTCAGATCCCAAAGCCTCCATGTTTGTAACAGGAGAACAGGACCCATCACATTGTCCACCTGGCAGTGGCTAGCCATGGTGCATATGAGGTAACATCACATAAATATCCCTTGCTGAGGTTTACCTCCCTGCCTGAAGCACAGAAGAGTATTTTTGCCTGGATTTGTTTGATTCTCTAAAGGCATTTTAATTGAATAGCACATATCTCACTGTGGGAATGAGGAAAGGCCCTTTTATATGGCATACAACTCAATCCATTTCAATGTTTTCCCCTACATTGATTATTGATTATCATTTCTGCTTTGTTCATTTATTTCATATCTAAAGAGTATTATAGAAAAAAAAGGCAATGCATAAAATACAGAGGAAGTCTACCCTTGTTCTACATGAGTGGCAGTGCTGAACCAAACTGAGTTTTGAGCTTATCACAGGGGGGAAAAAGATTCTAGCAATTCCTGAGTGATTCATTGTTTCAGGTCATTTTATGAATATATGGATTGTACTGGAAGGAGTCTTTCAAATCACATTGTGTCTCTCAACAGACAGACAGACACACAAACACACACACACACACACACACACACAGAGAGAGAGAGAGAGAGAGAGAGAGAGAGAGAGAGAGAGAGAGAGAGAGAGAGAAAGAGAGAAACAGGCAGGCATACAGACAGACAGACAGAAACAGCCACGCAGACAGACAGAGACAGTATGGGTTAGGAATAGTCTAGCTGCAGTGAACTTCCAAGGATGTTTATTATGCGGTATGGTGGCTTACTAGCTGGTCTATTTTATTCTGTTCTGTAAAGAATTCCAAGTGTTCCCAATATTACTTTCCTTTACTTGTTGAATTGCCTTCCACGGTGTTAGCTGCTCAGAGATCTACCTACATAAGGGCTGCATCGTCCTGCCTATGCAGGTGACACGTGGGACCGTATGACTTAAAACTGGCTAGTGAGCCACTCTTCCCCACATCAGATCATGTAGAACATTAGGTCTATGAATAGAACCTTTGTCCAGAGTCTTTTCTATACCTTAAAATAACACTTAGGAGAGTGCCCAGCACTCAGAACAGCACTTACACAAAGCAGATGCTCAGCGACTATTTTTTGAATGAGCTGTTAACTGACTCAGATGTCAGTGGCAGATATGTGTAACTTAGAGGCCAGGGTGGTTCCTTTCCTTTCCTCCTTTCCGCTGGCTGGGACATGGCTTGGACCCTTGGAAATGAGGCCAGAAGTTCAGCACTGTAAGGTGGTGGCCAAATCCTGAGAGTGGCAAAGCTTCAAGACAGAAGTTGCTACTTGAACGAGTTTTCTGTTCCTTGTGTTGGAAGCTAACTAGAACATTCCACTCTTGTAAGGTTATTTTCTTTACAGTTAAATTTTATTTCCCCACTATAAGTTTTATATGCAGCAAGTGTTTTGTCTTCTGCTATGGGCATTAAGCTACTAATTTCAGAATTAAGAGTGGGAAACAGAAATCATGAATGGCAACTAACTGTACTTACATCATTGTCTGTAGCACAAACCAAGATCCATTCTGAACAAGCCATTCTCCATGGTACCCATTCCCGCCTTCTGTGTTTACCATCTTTAATCTCCACATGGAACTGTGTAGCTACAACAAGCTTTCTGAACATCCCATCTAATGCAAATGCCTTTCAAAACTGGGCAGATATTCTAGGACATTCCAGGACATGTGACCATAATACTTAATATACTTTAAACTGGGCTCTTTTTTTAAAAAAATCAATAACTTATTGCTTAGAGAGGAAACAACATTGCAGTTTAAAAGGAAATTATTTATTGAATAAAATTAAATCATAATTTGAAGATAGGATTACTGCATTCTAAGTGTTATGAATGAAGTAATGACAAAATAATGCACACTTACAAGTTTAAAATTACTTTTCATAAATGAGGGTCCCATTCAATCCCTGAAACGCCTCTGGGAAATAATAGAGCCCCCTTACAACCGAGTTTATCAATTTTAAGTAATGGCTGCCTTCAGAACTCTTCTCCCAGACTCCATTTATCCTGCGCAAATTGCCAGGCACTTAGAATTCCTCCCTGAAGAAATGTGATTTGTCTTTTCTCATGATGGCATAAAGTAAAGAATAAATTGATTTTATCATATTCGGTACGTTGCCTCTGCTTTGAAGGGCACTTACCTAATGAGTGGCTCTCTCAGAAAAGATCCCAGATCAAAGGGGCCAACAAGATGATGTCGTAGCTTAAGCGGCTGCCTTACCCCATGGGAATGTACTAAAACAACTCAGTGTATACAAAGGCTGGCAAAACTATCTGGAGGAGACGTCTAAAATCTAACAATGCCCGGGAAATGAAGATGGACTCCACAAAAATCAGATGAGCTAAAAACGCTGAGGGTTACATACAACTTTTACACAGGTATAGGAAATCATCAGCAAAAAATCTAAGAGACATACTTCCAATTATAGGACTGTTAAGCAGTTATTAAAGCACTTTTGTGACTTAGCATTTTATACTAAATGAAAAATAGCAGCTGCCTGTCTGCCTGTGAAATTACCACAACAGGTTAACCTGTCCGAGAAAATACATAAGCAGATCAGTGTCTCACAGCCCTCATTTCTTTTAGCTACAGATATCAAATTCACCTGCCACAAGTTAAGAAACCGAGCTTGGTTACTGGAATGTAAGGTTATTGAGCAGTTTTTAAAGCCAAACTTAGAAAGGTTTTAATATTCTTTTAATAAAAGTCTTTCATTAAACAGGAGCAAATGTAACAAAAATGTGAAACATCATAAGACATCTTAGCAAAAGCTTTCAGGTATTTTTTAAGTAGAGCAATATTCTTATACAAGGGGAAAGGTAAATGCTGCGTCCTTTGATTGGAAATACATGGTTATGAACTATCAGTTTTTTTTTCCAATATCAGAACAATGGCCAGCAGTTAGGATACAAACCACTAAGAATTAAGCTAAAAGAGTGTTGGGGGATGAACGTGACATGATAAATTCAGGGGCTCCCCTTGTAATGAACTTATCTTTACTTCCTGCACTGTTACAGAAAATGGGAAGGTACACAATAGTGTTTCCTGTCTCTCTGTATCCCAAACAACCAAGGAAGTCCTTACATTTGGATTTGGCTTTATAATTGATGTGTCAAACCTCTTTAAAGGTTACCCAATAAACTGCTTTATTCACTCATTTCCTTCCCTCATTTCACTAAGAATGCAAGCTTGACAAGGTATGGCAGGATTTTCTGTTTCCACTAGGTTAGCACCTACCTTCCACTAATTCACCCTTTGATTCCACAGATGCTTATTGGTTCCCAACACCCAGTCTTAAAAGGAAATCCTAGTGCAGAGTTACAGCATGGGAATTACCCTTCAGCTAGAAGAACCAGACATTTTCTCCTTCTAATTCTGATCTATATCTACATGAAAAGAACACTCTCTACCCACTGAAGAAGAACGGCAGGAGAAAGCATAGGTCAGTGTGACATGGGTCTCAAGATGATATAACACACACACACCTCCACTTAAAAATGAAATAACTGGGGACTGGAGAGGTGGCTCAGTCATTAAAAGGGTTTCCTACTCTTCCAGAGTTCATTTCCCAACACTCAAGTCAAGTAATTCATAATTGCCCGTAACTTCAGCCCCAGGGGATCCATACACATGTCTCACACACACACACACACACACACACACACACACACACACACACACACACAATCTACAAAACCTGAAACAGCCAAAAGTAAATGGCTACCAAAGATAGGACCAGAGACTCTTAGGGTAGTGGAACAAGCATGTATCTTGACTGTGGTGGCATTATACAAATGTATACACATCAGAACATTGTGGAACACACAACAAACCAGTGCAAATAGAGCTAGATAAATCTGTGAGATTCTCGATCTGTAGCAACGCCAACCTGAAATACGCTACCGATGCCTGTGGTGATATTTTACTTGTGCTGAAATGTGGTGATATTTTATTTGTATGTTAATAAATAAAGCATGCCTGGAGATCAAGGGGGGAAAAGGCCAGCCATTTTTAAGTAAACATAGAAGTCAGGTAGTGGTAGCACAGGCCCTTAATCCGATCACGTGGCAGGCAGGGTCTCTGTGTGTTCAAGGACACACTAGGGAACAGCCAAGCATGGTGACACACACCTTTAATCTCATTACCAACCATAGAGACCTGGAGGTCTGTACAGACAGGCAGTGACAAGGAAGTGAGGTAGCTGGGCTAAGAGCCAATGAGAGTGTAGAACAGCAAGGCAATAAAGGTGCAGGTAGACAGGAAGTAGTAACACACTTTTTGGTAGCTACAGAGCTGGAGAGTTTAGGTTGGTGGCTATCACTATTTCCCTGATCTCTAAGGCTTTCACCCCTATATTTGGCTCTGTGTTTTTTATTTAATAAGACCGTTTAGAAATTCATCTACAGATGCCTAAATGGTCGAGATGACAAGAAGCCTATTTGTTCTATCTGTTCTTATGGTTTACGGCTTCATGTCAATCTCTATTACCAGAAACAAAATGAAAGCAAACATCAGGATTCTTATCGAAGCTTGCTTTATATTAGCAAAACACTGAAACCAAAATAATACAGCAAACCTATATGTCAATACATTAAGTAATTTAAAATAGCATGATTTTATGCTTGTGATACAGAAAATAGGCACATCCAGAAAGCAAAAGAAGTGGGATTTATAAGATATGCAGGGACAATCTAATTTTCTTGATACAAATAAGGCACATTTGTAGAGGTATACACCAAAATTCCCTCAGTGACTTCTCTGTGTTTCCTAGGGTTTTTTCCCTCTCTCCAAAATGAACAATATTACCTAGTAAATACATAAAAGGCTATCTCTTCTATGGCTGATTCTCGGATCAATTTTGTGTAAGAAAAACATAACAACAAGAAGACAAACGGGAAGAGTGTATGGAAAGACATTCCAATTCAATGTGAGAACACACGAGCTCCTGCATGTCCATGGAACGTGAACAGCTACCTTAGGAGACCATGGTCTCTCACAAGAATGGTGCTTCGCAGGGCCTGGTGAATTCTTCATCGGCAATTATGTGGACAGGAGTCTGGTTATATAAGTTGGGAGAGTGGATCCAGCTGCCTTCCAATTCTAAAACTTCATACCGTTTGATTTCGCAATGAGTTTAACAGACACACTTCTCAGTTTTAAAGCCCATGTTAGATTTCAAAGCACTTTCACATATGACATACGCTATTTTACGTTAATCTTAGTCCAGTACTTTATTTTCACCCTGACCTTAGCACATTTCCATAAAGCAGGCAGGGCAGGCATTACTACCTCCATGTTAACGGAGAGAAGACTGAGGCAACCAAAAAGTGATCTCCTTTCATGTCATAGTGTGAGAAAATAAGGCCTTTTTCTTGACTTGGGGCCCCATCCTTATTCCCTCTAGCACTGCATGGTGACTCTTCCTACCAGAGTTTAGAAGTTTAGTAGACCCAGCTAAAGATGAGTTCCAGCTGAATGAAAACCCAAGTCTTAGTATAGCATGATTAATAAGCATCAACAATAATAACACACATCTGACTGTTCTTGGCAACTTTAACAGGGCTCAGTCAATGTCACGTAGCAATGTATCAATTAGTTCAGCTCAAAAATCATGATAGATAGAACCAGTTGGTTGGCTTGAACAGCTGTACAGGCTGATGAATCGAGGTGGGTGCCTCAGTCAGTATGTTTATCCCATACTTAGGTCTCCTTAATCCCAAGTAAGGCATCTATCTATAAGTTGGTCTTCTGGGTGAGCTAAATAATGAATTAGGTTCATATGGGCTTAATGAAGCAGGACTTTGTTTCTTTGACCAAGGGAATTAACAGAAGAATTCTGTATTTATTTTGCAGTGGCAGCAGATTAAACACTTCAGAAATAATGTGGCAATTCAGCAAAGAGACCTTAGCTAGGTGCTATCTGAAATCATGAAATTAAGTGGGAAAACATACACATGGAAATGGCTTATATGCTTTAGAAAAATAAATCCAACTTTAGATAAATGGTACTCTCACAAAGCACCTTAAACATATGACATTATGTTCACTGGTCGACAGAGTCTTTATAGACACATATCATTTTCTGTGTGCTGTGCCCTCTGCTCACATATACCCCTTGCACATTGTTAGAGAGGGAAGCCAGGGGGTCAGCAAGGTTAAGGGCAGTTCCCTGCCACAGTTACCAGGTGGAAGTACGAGGACTGTACCCAAGATCTGATGATTCCTAAACTAGCACAGTCCATTATTACTCCTGTTCTTGAAATTATGAAGGTGCATGTTCTTTCTATAAAGAAGAATCCAGAGGCTCTCAGGACGGCATCTTGGATTACTGGAGATGGAAAGTTAATATGGGAGCTGAGAACAGAACAGTGGGGCTGCCTGAGCATGTAACAGCACACACGGAGATACAAGCAGGCTGTGCTCCTGGCCAGTGGATTCAACACATTTGTGAGGTGGTGTGGTTTCACCATCCCATCTACTCATTTGCCCAACAGTCAGTCAGCACCTGCCATATGCCCAGCTCTGCTAATGGCAGCAGGATTTCTGTGGGGACTCGAGCAGACAAACCTGGTAAAATGCACACAAAGCTCCATGGGAGAAGGAGGGAGCAGAAAGGGAGCTTGAAATGGAAGGCTTTGCTCTAATCCTCGCCAGGTGGCTGTAAGCAAATTATTTGAATCTCTCAGAGTCTCAGTTCCCTGGCTTCTAAATGGTGTATAATAATATCTGTTTTTATTATATCATCTTTTATTAGACAAAATGCTAGTTTATATGAGTTTATATGTGAAAAAAAACTTACTTGTTCTTTGGTCTTGGAGAAACTGAGGTAGTTGAAGAGACATAAAAGTTTTATTCTCATTATTAAACCCTTCAAAATATTTCATTCCATATTTTCCATGATCTAAGCTTTCTTGGTTTAATGTTAACCATGTGTAAGACTGGCTGGGTCACCAGGAGGTCACTCTTCCATACCTAGCCACCAATTTCAAAGTCTGTGTTACTGGCTTAAGATGCCACAATTATGCATGCTTCCCCTTATTATGGGAAGAAGTAGGATTTAAATTATATCTTACTGATTGTTTCATTTAACCATTTATAGAAATGCTATTTCTTGACTTATTCTTTGGGAACAAATACATTGCAATTATTATTCAAATCATTCAATAACTCTCCTTCCTATTGCCGTCCATGGTGATCTTTCACTGGGAAAGCAAAATGGGAGCTGAGCAGGTGTAGGTAGGTGTGTCATGGGGCCACCAGAAGGACCGCTTCCAGCACCAGGCCCCGCTTTATTAATAGAAGCAAGGAAAGCAATGCAGTTTCCTTGTACTTACCTGTTCCCTCCACGGTGTGCATGTTGGAAGAGAGTCCAACCTGTATTTTATCAATCTACCAGGTCTGAGTCCTGTTGCCTTGACACCGAAAGCCAGGACTAGCCGGGCACTGAACAGGAGTGAGGATAACACTAGCAAAGTCTTAGTGCTTCAGGAAAGTTCCCGCTGAGTGCAAGCAGCACACAGATTACCATCGTGCTGAAGAAGGCCTCAGTCTCCCTGCAGCCTCAGACCTTTGCAACAAACAGATCTGTGAATGCCAGAGTCACCCACAAGACACAGACAGACCTACTTCAATGCTGGGCAAACATTTTTAAAGTAACATGTTGAAAAACTGTAAACAATGAGGCACCGAACCTGTAATTTAAAAAATAAGTAATGCCTCAAAAAAAAAAAAAAAATCACAACTTTTCTCTAAGTTCCTTCTCCACACGTCCAGCCCCTCTATCCTTTTCCTACCATTGAAGGGAAATGGCAAAGACCAAAGGATCAAAGATGGATACTCACTTCATCTCCAAGATCTCCTCTAGCTGTTTCCTCCTCTCTAGCCGGAGGTTGGCCAGGTGTGCTTCTTTTTCTGCCAGAGATTGCTGGGTCGAGGCAAGGCGGGCTTTGGTGGCATCCAGCTCCTGTCTGGTCTTCTCCAGGGCATTCATCAGCTCCTCTATCTGAAAGGCACAGGGAGGTGCACATGTGATTTCTCCTTCAGTCACACCCAAGGGATGTCTCACTACCCTGTGTTCTATAACGGCACACAAATGAAGCTCATTTGTTCTCTGTCACTGATGGAAAACAAAGCTTTCAAACTCATGCAATCTCATGAACTCGCCAAGGTCTATTCAATTGGCTTGGCCAATGATCTTTACAGAAACTATTTAACTTATCTATTAGAAGAGGGTTGCTTGACCCAATTTCAACCCATGGTTAATAATCTCAGGTACTTCCTCCCAGCCGGAGGAAAGGAAGACTCAAATACACTTTGGCTGGCACTATATACTTTTATGTGGAGGCCCCAGAGTGTTTTGACAGAAAGTTAATCAAGTGTTTCAGATTCATTCAGGTTTTAACCTATCAAAACTTTGTTTGGTTAGAGGTATTTGATGTCCACAGAGCCTCAGGAGTCTTTCTCACCTCGCTTCCCTGACTTATGATCAGGAAGCAGGGTTTGGCCAAAGGTAAACAGAATTCCAGCCACAAAAGGTTCAACTTTGGTTTGCCCCTGAAGCTTGAGAGGGTTCTAAACTTGAAATAAATGACATGTAACTTTTATAGGGTGCTAATACACCATAGAAATAAGCCAGACTATCAAATATCTAGGACTTTCAGCCAGGTCCCCCAAAAATTGGACCAAGGAGCTCTGAGACAAGTCCTTACCCTCCCCCAAACCATAGGGGGCTTTTAAAGCCAACACACAACAAAGAGGATAGGTGTTTATGGTCATGTTTCGGAGACTTCATGAAGCAAGCTGGTAAAATGGCATTGCCTATATAGATGCAGGTTGTATCTACCCTACTGATTCAAAAATCCTGGTCCAGGAAGTTTCTAGATTCCAGAGCTGATGTGTGGATTTCTAAGACACTCCTTCCAGCTGAACTTGGCAGCATGGGATCATCCATCACCAGAGTCAACAGAAAACCCTTCACAATGTGTCATTGACATGGTAGGTCCCAATTTATAAAGACTTGCTACACAATTTCTGCAGTTTTACATGGACTTCATTCAGAATAAGCATTGAAGTTCATGTCCAAGGTAAATCACATGCTTTTAAGGTTCAGAACACCCTCCATCTCACCCTGATAAAAAAAAAAAGAGGAAACTTAATGAGCTTGTAAATCACAGCTAAAACTAAAAAGTTTTAAAAGCACAGAATATAAAAGATAATCTACAAAACTCACAGAATCATGTATGTTTAACTGTAGACTAGTATTACTCTACAAATGTATGAAATTTAAAAAGCAATTACACTTTTTAGTTTCTCATAAAGATCATTAAATATGACTAGAAGCCCTCTGAAAAGCAACATACCAAAAGTAGTCTATTCCTGCTTTTTGGCTGAAGCCTTTTCAGCTGGAAGTCCTTTCGGCTGGACCCTTTCGGCTGAGGACTCAGAGACATTCAGTCAGAAGATTCGTGGAGTTGGCAAGATGACCCTGAATGACCTCACCACAGGACAATTCCTGTCAACATTACTACAAGAATCATAGGCCCGGGAAATGTAGAAGAAATGGGGCATGAGTGTGTGATGTTTAGACGGAAATGTTTTGAAAGCTCTACAATCGGAATACTTATTTTCTTTTCTCTTGATAAAAGTCGAGCCATATGCCCACCCTACACTGATTGGGAACAGGTAAGGCCCCAATCTCTGGACTGGTCAGCCCAGTTCTATAGCCCCTAGGCCCCAGGGGCACATTCCATGCCCCCCCAAAGCCATTGGAGCCCCAGAGATCCAGCAGCAGCCTCCTCCCACCCCCATCCCCTTGCCAAACATCCCCTGCTGCACCAGTACCCACTGGAGCCATACTCTCCCTCCTGGACCAATTGGGAAGAAGAGCAACCACAGGAGCCAGAGGCCCCACCTGCACCAATTGGAAGAAGAATGACTTGGAGCCCCACCTGTTTGGATTAAAAGAAGAAATGGGTAGGCAGCAGTGTAAGAACATATTAAACAACATAAAGAACAATACAGCACCACCAGAGCCTAGTGATCCTACAACAGCAAGACCCAAAGCAGATGATCCAGAAGAAAATGACCTTAAAAACAACTTTATGAGGATGATAGAGGCCCTAAAAGAGAAAATGAAAAATTCCCTTAAAGAAATGGAGGAAAAGACAAATAAAAAAATTGGAGGAAATAAATAAATCTCTTAAAGAAAATCAAGAAACCCAAGAAAAAAACAGTCAAAAAAGTGAAGGAAATAGTTCAAGACTTGAAAATTAAAAAGAGGGAATAAAGAAAATACAAACTGAGAGAATTCAAAAAAAGGAAAATCTGAGTGAACGAACAAACTACAGAGGCAAGCATAACCAACAGAATGCAAGAAATGGAAGAGAGAATTTCAGGCATTGAGGATAAGATAGAGGAAATAGATTCATCAGTCAAAGAAAATGTTAAATCCAGCATTTTTTTTTAACACAAAACATCCAGGAAATCTGGGACAACATGAAAAGACCAAACCTAAGAATAATAGAATAGAAGAAGGAGAAGAATTCCAGCTCAAAGGCACAGAAAAATATATTCAACAAAATTATAGAAGAAAACTTTCCCAACATAAAGAAAGACATGTCTATGAAGGTACAAGAAGCATACAGAACATCAAATACATTGGACCATAAAAAAGTCCCCTTGTGACATAATAGTCAAAACACTAAACATACAGAATAAAGAAAGAATATTAAGAGCAGCAAAGGAAAAAGGTCAAGTAACATATAAAGGCAGACCTATCAGAATTACACCCAACTTCTCAATGGAAACTCTGAAAGCCAGAAGGTCCTGAACAGACGTTCTGCTGATACTAAGAGACCATGGATGCAAGACCAGACTACTACACCCAGCAAAGCTTTCAATCACTGTAGATGGAGAAAATAAGATATTCCATGCCAAAACCAGATTTAAACATTACATATCCACAAATACAGAAAGTATTAGAAGGAAAACTCCAACCCAAGGAAGTTAGTTGCACCAAAACACAGGCAATAGATAACCTCATACCAGCAAATCCCAAAGAAGGGCAACACACACACACTACCACCAAAAAATGACAGGAATTAACAATCACTGGTCATTAATATCCATTAATATCAATGGACTCAATTCGCCTATAAAAAGACACAGGGTAACAGAATGGATATGAAAATAGGATCCATCCTTCTACTGCATACAAGAAACACACCTCAGCCTCAAAGACAGACACTACCTCAGAGTAAAGGGTTGGGAAAAACTTTCTAATCAAATGGACCTAAGAAGCAAGCTGGTGTAGCTATCCTAATTTCTAACAAAAGACTTCAAACTAAAATCAATAAAAAGAGATGCAAAAGGGCATTTCATATTGATCACAAGAAAAAATCCATCAAGATGAAGTCTCAAATCTGGACATTTATGCCCCAAATGCAAGGACACCTATATTTGTAAGAGAAACATTACTAAAGCTCAAATCACACACCAAACCCCACACACTAATAGTGGGAGACAGCCAACATCAAACTAAATGGCAAGAAACTCAAAGTGATTCCACTAAAATCAGAAACAAGACAAGGCTGTCCACTCTCTCCATACCTATTCAATATAGAACTCAAAGTTTTAGCTAGGACAATAAGACAACAAAAGGAGATCAAAGGGATACAAATTGGAAAGGAAGAAGTCAAACTTTCACTATTTGCAGACGATATGATAGTATACATAAGTGACCCCAAAAATTCTACCAGGGAACTCCTACAGCTGATAAACACCTTCAGTAATGTGGCAAGATACAAGATTAACTAAAAAAAAAAAATCAGTAGCACTCCTATATACAAATGATAGATGGGCTGAGAAAGAACTCAGAGAAATATCATCCTTTACAATAGCCACAAATAACATAAAATATCTTGAGGTAACTCCAATCAAACAAGTGAAAAACCTGTATGACAAGAACTTTAAACCTTTGAAGAAAGAAATTGAAGAAGATATCAGAAAATGGAAAAAGTTCCCATGTTCTTGGATAGGTAGGGTCAACATAGTAAAAATGGCAATCTTAACAAAAGCAATCTACAGATTCAATGCAATCCCTATCAAAATCCCAATGCAATTCTTCACAGACCTTGAAAGAACAATATTCAACTTCATATGAAAAAACAAAAGACCCAGGATGGCTAAAACAATCCTGTACAATAAAGGAACTTCCAGAGGCATCACCATCCCTGACTTTAAGCTCTACTATAGAGCTATAATAATAAAAACAGCTTGGTATTAGCATAAAAAATAGACATGTTGATCAATGGAATCTAATTGAAGACCCTGACATTAATCCACACACCTACGAACACCTGATTTTTGACAAAGAAGCCAAAATTACACAATAGAAAAAAGAAAGCATCTTCAATAAATGGTCTGGCATAACTGGATATCTACATGTAGAAGACTGCAAATAGATCCATATCTATCAACATGCACAAAACTCAAGTCCAAATGGATCAAAGACCTCAACATAAATCTAGTTACACTGAACCTCATAGAAGAGAAAGTGGGAAGTAGCCTTGAATGCATTGGCACAGGAGACCACTTCCTAAATATAATACCAGTAGCACAGACACTGAGAGCAACAACTAATAAATGGGACCTCCTGAAACTGAAAAGCTTCTGTAAGGCAAAGGATGCAGTCAATAAGACAAAAAGGCAGCCTACAGAATGGGAAAAGATCTTCACCAACCCCACATATGACAGAGGGCTGATCTCCAAAATATATAAAGAACTCAAGAAACTAGACAGCAAAATATCAAATAATTCAATTAAAAAATGGGCTACAGAGCTAAACAGAGAATTCTCAACAGAAGAAGCTCAAATGGCTGAAAAACATTTAAGGAAATGTTCAACATCCTTAGCCATCAGGGAAATGCAAATCAAAACAACTCTGAGATACCATCTTACATTTGTCAGAATGTCTAAGATCAAAAACACTGAAGACAGCTTATGTTGGAGAGGATGTGGAGAAAGGGGAACACTCCTCCACTGTTGGTGGAAATGCAAACTTGTACAGTCACTCTGGAAATCAGTATCGTGGTATCTCAGAAAATTGGGAATCAACCTACCTCAAGACCCAGTGATACCACTCCTGGGCATATACACAAAAGATGCTCAACCACACCACAAGGACATTTGCTCAATTATGTTCATAGCAGCATTATTCATAATAGCTAGAACCTGGAAACAACCTAGATGCCCTTCAACCGAAGAATGGATAAAGAAAATGTGGTACATATACACAATGGAGTATTACACAGTGGTTAAAAAAATGTCATCATGAAATTTGTAGGCAAATGGATGGAACTAGAAAAAAAAAAAACATCCTGAGTGAGGTAACTCAGACCCAAAAAGACAAGTATGGTATGTACTCACTTATAAGTGAATATTAGACGAAATGCAAAGGATCACCAGGCTACAATCCACAACCCCAGAGAAGTAGGTAAAGAGGAGGACACTAAGAGGGACACACATGGATCGCCCCAGGAAGGGGAAAGGGTTAAAATCTCCTGGGTAAACTGGGAGGGAGGAATAGAGGGGAGGGAATGGGAGGTGGGAACATGAGGCTTCCAGATGACCGAGTTGGGGGAGAGATGTGGAGGGAGAGCAATGAAAGAGATATCTTGACAGAGTGTACTATTAAGGGGATGGGGAGAAATCTGCAGCTGGGAAAAACCCCAGGAACCCACAAGATTGTCCCCAGCTAAGACTCATAGCAATAGTGGAGAGGGTTCTTGAACTAGCCTTCCCCTGCACTGAGGTTGGTGTCTGCCCTAATTGTCATCATAGAGCCTACATCCAGTAACTGATGGAAGCAGATGCAGAGACCCACATCCAAGCACTTGGCCAAGATCCTGGAGTTCAGTTGAAGAGAGGGAGGAAGGATTATAAGGACAAGAGGGGTCAGGATCATGATGGGAAAAACCACAGAGATAGCTGACCCAAGCTAGTGGGAGCTCATGGACTCTGGACTGACAGCTGGGGAGCCTGCATGGGACCTCACTAGGCCCTCTGAATGTGGGTGAAAGTTGCACAGCTTGATGTGTTTGTGGGTCCCCTGGCAATGGGACCAGGACTTACACTGGGTACATGAACTGGCTTTTTAGAGTCGATTCCCTATGGTGCTATGCCTTACTCAGCCTTGATGCAGGGGGGAGGGCTAGGTTCGGCTCCAATTTGGTATACCAGCTTGTGTTGACTGCCCAAGGGAGGCCTTACCCTCTATGAAGAGGGCACAGGGATGGGATGGGGCTAAGTGGGGGGCAGAGCCGGGGTTGGTATGCAAAAGGAAAGAAAAATCTTTAATAAAAAATTATAAAAAAAGTAGTCTATTCCTTTATAGACTTATTATTACATAGCAGTATTTCAAAATCACATCACAGGCTGGAAGGATGGCTCCATGGTTAAGAACATGCACTGCTCTTGCAGAGGACCCCCTGCAAGAGCAGAGTTCAGTTTCCAGCTCCCCACTTCAGACAGCTCACAACTGCCGACAACTCCAGCTCCAGGAGATACAACACCTTCTGGCCTCTGTCAGCACCTGTACTCACATGTATATACCCGCACACACATAAACACATGCACATATTTAATTAAAGCTTTAAAAAAAACTATTGCAGCATATCATTCCAAAGACCAATTCAGAGAATGTGCCTGACTCTCCACATGGGACAACCTGTGTCTTCTAGACCCCATCTTCTGCCACAAATGTTCTTTACTTCAAATATACTATTTATTCCAGGGATACGTATCCTCTCTCATTAGTTGAAGCTAAACTGTCTGAATCTGTAGACCCAGAAACATCAAACCCAACTAGGTGTACAAGTTGTTAGTTCTCCTGCCACCATTCAGCTTGTGGCAGATGGCAGCTAGCTTCCCAATACTCTAACCCAACAACTTTGATCCAGTTATAGTTGACAGCATCAGTGTGTTGTTTCAGCAATGCGACATGAAGAACCTGGACACCTAGGAGGTGCAATGCAGTGTTTGAATGGTGGAGAGACCATTTGTTTCCAACATCCATCAGTCCAATTATCAGGTGAGATTGGTGTTCCCAACACGTTGCAAGTAGGGTTTTCAAATAGTACTTCAGGCTATGACAACCCCCACCCCAACTTATGAGTTCCTAGACAGAAAGCGCTGCCTGCTGTGGCCCTGGCCTCCTAGCCACGACTGCTGCAGCCACCTGCAAACAATCACTCTCTCAGACTGTGTTTCTAGGCACTTCCCATGGTTACACTAGGTTTAATGTTTTAGAGTTCTGTGAATGGCTTTCTTTACTCTCCAAACATGAACACTGAAGAGCAAGAAGTGTTCCCCCTGTGGTAGTGGTCATTAGATCAGGTTTCAGTATTCCAGTTCTCCACAAAAATCCGAAGCCTAAAGATATGAAAACTTAAGTTTTCTTTTCCTTTATAGTTAATAACATTATATTTAGTTAAGATACCCCCCAAATCCCATCACCTGGAAATAACACTTTGCTGTAATTTTCTACATCTATGCACACACACATATCAGAGATTTTATATATAAATATGCACACATGGAAATGGAATTTTATAAATAATTAATGCATCATATGCACTTTCCTTTGTCTTTAAATAACCTTTGGAAACAGTTTTTACAAATGAGCAGAAGCCTTTCTCCATTTACCTAAATACTATACTTTCATTAGTGTTATGGTCTGAGGTTTGTGCCCTACCCCAAAACTCATATCCTAAAATCCTAGATACCAAGGACAGACATGGCATTAGGTAATAGGGTTTTTGCAAAAGGATTGGGCCATGAGGGCAAAATCCTAATTCATGATTAACCTTTGATAAAACAAGGGAATTTCTTTCTTCTTCTACCATGTAAGGGCATGGAAAGAATTCAGCTCTATAGCACAGGGAAGTCAGCCCTCTACCCAACTAGACCATTCTGTGGCTGTGGCCTTGAGGACCCCAGCCTCCAAAACAGTGAGAAGTAAGTTTCTGTTGCTTATAAATCACCCCATTCTGAGTAACAGCTCAAACACATCATGACACTTAAGAGCCTATATTTTTATTTCTTTTGCAAATTCCTCTCATCCTCATCCTCAGCCCTCTGCCCCATGGTTCTGAGCATAGACCTCTCCATCTCTGGCACAGACATTGAGGGGTAGTCTGAGATTTCCAGGCTTGGTGCTCATCAGATGTCTCTTCAGTCCTTAGCTCCTCCTGACCACTCATCCTCTTTGATACATAGTTAACCACCTGTGGTCACTTCCATATGGATGTTCTAATAGCACTTTACATTGAGGAGATCCTAAGACCAACTCTTGGTCTATGCAACACCTGCCTAAACCAAATCAGTACACTACCTGTTCCAACTCCGCACTTGCCACTCCCTAGCATACCTACCTTATGGCCTAACACTTAACCATTTCCCAGTCATGTGTGTTTAAAACCTCAAAATCACACGCACCTCTTTCTTCTCTTTCTCTAAATTCTCCACTTGTAACCAACTCCAACAGTTCTATTTTGGAAACACATCCTCGTATTACTTTTAATCCCATTAACTCAGGTCCCTTCCCATCTCACATGTATGCCAGAGCTGACAGTAATGAAACATACATGCATACATGTGTGTGCCTGCACGTATATGTATATGTATATGTATATGTATGTATGTGTTCCTGGCCTTTGTCTCTAACCTTGCCCTCAGTGAGGACCTGGCTTCATCTCATCAGCTTCCCCCACAATCGAGCACATTTCTCAGCCAGGTCTGATCGATTTTACGAAACATAATTAGAAAGGGGTAGCAAAGAGCAGACTAAAGTACAGACCAGGAAAAAGACGTTACAGAATAAAAAGGAAGAAATCTTTCAAGCTAGGACTAGAGGAAGGTTTTGTTTGCTTTAAAGAAAGAATAAGAGATTTGAGAGGAAATGGGGGAAGGGCGTGGGGAAAGGGAAACCAGTTGTTAGTGTTTATTCTAAAGACTTCCAAGTGCTTTCTACAGGCCTGAGGCAAGAGTGGACTTCTCTTTTCATTCTCCTTTTGAGCTGTTTTGACTGTGTGTCTTCAAACTGTTCTCCATGAGTCTGGGATTCAAAGAAGATCCACAAGAATTATAGTCACAACTAATCTTCTTACCAAGGAACCGCCACAGAACTATGCCTACATCACCAACATCTGTCAAAAATGTCACCAGCACACATCTGACATCTATGATCATCCACAGCAGTGTGTTTCAAGCTATGTTCCCCAGACATCAAGGACTCCACCAAGG
The DNA here is from genome assembly GCA_902168425.1 of Peromyscus attwateri. Lineage (NCBI taxonomy): Eukaryota > Metazoa > Chordata > Mammalia > Rodentia > Cricetidae > Peromyscus > Peromyscus attwateri. The sequence continues at coordinate 88,053 of CABHPP010125065.1, read as the reverse complement.
TATCTCGGGGCTGACAGGTTAACAGGATGGGAGGAACTGCAATCACTGTGCCTCTCATTCCATCATCCCCAAAACAAAGGGAGTGAGAGTTTACTTTTATCTGTTTTATACATAGTATTTCATTTAAGATTTAACTTGAAATCTTAAAAAAAATGAGGTTTTAAAACACTGAGAATAGTTAAAAGTATAAATGATTAATTTAAATTAGTCTATATTAGTAATTCCTCCTTCACCACTTAATAGTTATGGAACCTTGGGTGAGCAACTGAGTCTCTTCATTGATCATGGTGGTAATTCCTGAGCAAGTCAGGACTGTGTGACATGAAGCAATGTATGTGATGCTTTTAGTGCAAGGACTGGCAAGCAGAACACTTGGTACATTCATCACACGACAGGAAGCATGGCAGGTCACTTAGACAGGACTCAACAGCAAGCTGCTGACACAACTGTGTAGCTCTGGACTATGGAATTTCTGGGCCTCAAGTTCCTCACCTACTGGGGACTTATTAAGGCAACTCCACATAGTTAAAAAGGAAGTTTATTTTGGGGTAACTTACAGCCAGTAAAGGGTTGGTTACAGGATCCAGGAGAGAAGGAGTGCAGTCCAGCAGTGTTTTCTGGAGAACTCTGCTGGGTCTCCCATCCAGCATCCAGGATCACAAGGAATCAAGAGAGCCAGCACATCTGGATCTCGGGTCTTAAGGGTTCCTGTCTTGGCCCCACCACCGGGGGAAGTCATAGATACGCATGGCAGTTACTGGAAGCCTCACTAGGGGCAGTACTTCCAGGTCAAAGCTAGAACAACTACCCACTACACTTAACTATGAAAAGGGGTTAATAATAGCTTCACTCAAAGAGACTTGTGGGAATTGGTAAAGTCACTTTTCTCTTCACTGTGATCAATTACCCCTGAAGAAGCAACCTAAGGGATGAAGCATTTATTTCAGCTCATAGTTTAGAGGAAGTAGTGGTAGATAAGACTTATGGTTGCACCAACAGGAGTGTGAGGCTTGTTCACACTCATGTGTCTGGAAGCAGAGGGAGGTAGACACCGATCTGGAGCTTACTTTCTCCTTTTCTATTCTACCCAAGACTTTAACCTATGGGATGGTACCTACCACACTCAGTGAAGGTCTTTCTCTTTAGTGAATCTCTGCACATCCTCACAGACACACCCAGAGGTGTGCCTCGATCTCCTAGATGATTCTAAATCAAATCCAGTTGAAAATGAAGATAGCTAGAGCTTGATGCTGTAAGAGTGATGACTCTTATTAACTAGTGCCCAGTGAATATTTGACCCATTATATGTTTGCTGATTATTGAATTCAAGGATTTCAGGCTTGCTGTCATCTACCTTCAACCATCTGGGCATGTGAACATATACTTCTGGACTGCCCTTCATTCTTTTCTATTCACCAAAGATGCCCATCTTTCAATGCCCTGTTGACACATGACCCCATATACTGCATTCATTACTTTGAGTGATCAAAAGCTGGAACTCTGCAAACAGGCCTGGATCAAGTGTTGTTTGCATCTATAAGATCATTGTGACCTTATGTAATTTTTTTTCTTTAAACTTTTTTCTAACATTTTATTTTTGAAATTAAAATATAATTACATCATTTCAATCCCTTTTAAGTTTTCCTCCAACCATGTAAAGCCCCACCCCACACTCTGTGTCAAATATATATGTATATATATTTCTATCAATGCTTTAGCTTGCTACATGCTAAAATCACTTATGAAGTTAGAAAAACTAATGCTGCCGGGCGGTGGTGGTGGCACACGCCTTTAATCCCAGCACTCGGGAGGCAGAGGCAGGCGGATCTCTGTGAGTTCAAGGCCAGCCTGGGCTACCAAGTGAGCTCCAGGAAAGGCACAAAGCTACACAGAGAAACCCTGTCTCGGGAAAAAAAAAAAAAACCAAAAAAAAAAAGAGAAAAAAAAGAGAAAAACTAATGCTGTGATCACAAACAGGGTTGAAGCCAGGCATCTATATTCTACTAAAAATCCAGGTGATTCCAAAGTGTGGACAAGCCTGGGAATCCTGGACATTACAAACCTCTCTTTAAACTTGCAAATGCTTCCTTATCCAGTGGGAAGACAGAGCTGTCATGCAGGATTGACATAAGCCAAACCTAAGATAGTGTAGATGAAGTACCCAGCTCTCTCTGTCTCACCCTATGGGGCACTTACTATCCAAGCTTCCTCTACTCCACCCAGGGGTGTTCAGTTTTCACAGTCTGCACCAGTTCTGCATGACACACAGTGGATGCTGTAGCTAGACTATAATCCCCTAGAGATCAGCACGCATCACTGTCCCTCTGTTCACACCTAATAAACCCAGAACACTGGGAAGAATGGGGATACAAAGACAGTTCTGAAACACTCACTCTGACCCATTTTGTGCAATAATGAATGAAGCATTAAAGCTAACTTTGATACTTTCTGCCCTTCAAAATCCTGGCCTCTGTTTGCCTACAGCACCTTTCCTTTGCCATGGAGACAAGATGCTCAGGTACTGCTCCTGAAAAGATGAAGGCCAGAGACAAGGTACTCAGGTGCAGCTCCTGAAAAGATGAATGCCAGGGATAAGATGCTCAGGTGCAGCTCCTGAAAGGATGAAGACCAGGGACACAGTGCTCAGGTACCACTCCTGAAAGGATGAAGGCCAGGGACATGGTGCTCAGGTGCAGCTCCTGAAAGGATGAAGGCCGGGCCCACTGATGCCCTAACAAGAGCCAGGACCTCAGAGTACCACAGTAGCCCAATAAAAAAAAAATGTCCTCAGTTCTGTGATGGAGTAGAGCCCAGAGGTTCTTAAGCCTGCTCTGTACTCTACATGTTCCATCCTGGGACCTGGGAGACACGCACCCTGTCCTTGCTTTCTGCTTCATGGGGAATATCCATCCCACTGAACGCTAGCTACAAGTTCATCCTCAGAAGGTCTGGGTTGGCAGGAGGGTTTAGAATCAAAGATAGGAATTTCATTACAGTTGTGATTTTTAAAAAGACTATGAAAGGGAAGTTCTAGGGGATACAAAGGTCTAAAGCAGCAGCAGGGCTTCCCTAGTCTTTTTGCCAACCCTGAAGTCAGTGCTGGGAGCCACCTGACTGCTGTCCACCCTACGACTTGAGGCAGGATCTCTCACTGACTTCATCTCTCTCTCTGTTTCCACCCTCTGCCTTGTGAGTGCTGGGAATCCAAATGCAGGTCCTCATGCTTACATGAAAAGCACTTTACCAACCTAACTATCTCCTCAGCCTGGCTTCACTAATGCTAAAACAAAACAAAAATCCAAACCCCATACAATAAACAATTATTTGCCATTTCTTACTTTATTGATCTTTCTGTGTTGCAGACTATGAAATGGTTAAAGCACTAAGACTACTCACTTTCACTTGAATAATTCCTAACTCCACACACTTTAATAATAATGAAGCCATCAGCAGATAGATATTTAAAGAGTCATTCTATACAGCTCTGGAGAAACAAGGATCTTTGAACTTGAGCAACAGAGCATTAAAAGAATAAAATTTAAAAGCCCTTTAAGACATAAAATTGTTATCAAACTAAACTTGCACACAAATGTAGGCTGTTTAACTGAAGATTTGGAAGCCAGTTTCTCTCTGTTGTCTGCCATGAACACTGCCCTGGGTCCCTGGGATACCTGTGCTTTGTAACTGCTCACTTGGCATGATTTGATGGACAAATATTTTGACAAAACTTCTACCTACCCCTTCATATTATATGCCAGTTGTCAGTTGGCAAGTAGGTTGTGTTCATGATTTGGAATTTTTAATACTGTATTTTCAAAGCAAACCAGCTTGTCCATGCAATGCTTTGTCATCTAGTCTAATTCCCTGTGTTTCAGTATGCACTCACCTCAACCAGTGAAACCCCCACAACCTGAGTTACAACCAACCTGGACTAAGAACTGATGCCAGGAGAACAGCGGGACACTCTACTAAAGGTTCAAAGTCAACTTGGGTCATTGGGTGACAGTACAGGTCAGGAGGAGGCTAGAAGACAGTTCAGTCAGTAAACCATTTGCTATGCAATCATGAAGACTGAAGACTACTCCTCAACCTCCAGCACCCACATGAAAAGCTAGGCATGGGGGTGCATGTTGGCCATCCCCGCTCGGGAGAGGTAGAAACACATGTATCCCTAGGGCTCACTGTCCAGCCAGCCTCATCAGAGCCACAGACTCCAGTGAAAGACTTCATGCAAAAAAACAGGGTGGAGGGCCAGCCCCTGAAGAACAAGAGCCAAGGTCTGCTTCTAGCTTGCACACAGACAAACATGTGAAAACACACACACACACACACACACACACACACACACACACACACACACACACACGTGCAAAAAAACAAAGGCAAGCAACAAAGGAAGGAAAACAATACAGGTCTAATTCCTCCCTCCTCAGAAGCAGCAACTTCTGAGTCAGTAATGCTGTGAGCCTTAGGATCCACTAGGAGCAAGGGCTACCAATCTGTTCTTCTGATTACCCATACCTGGCCCTTGTATCTTGCCCACCATCTCACCTCTCCACTGCTGCATTAGAGTGACACCTTTTGGAAAATGTTGAAACTGATGGCCAGGCTGCTCTCTACCTGGACCTGACTATCTGCAGATTGTGCTTATAATATGCCTTCTCCTTGTTCAATGAAGGCATCTAAGAACTCTTTCCACAGCAAACAAAATCCACTTCAAATTCCTCAACTTTAACCACATTTAAAAATTTCTGTTTTCCCTTTCTTTTCCTGGGGATAATTAACAAAATCACACGCTATGACAAAAGACAGAAAAGGAATGTGCAAAACACATACATCTGACTTCACAGATACCATTGAGTCAAAGGGTACTAGAGCACAAGTAAGTACCAGTCCAAAATGGCCTCAGGCATGCTCTACCCCACCTGGTACCAGGCTCTGTGGAGCCCCCTAAAAGGGAAGCTGTGGGGACAGGCTTCCCGGTGTGCTTGCTGTGGGTGCTCTTTGGGCAGCTGGGAGGTTTTCTGGATTGTGTGTTGGTGCTCTGCAGGACTGTCATCTACCCTAACTTGGTTTGGCATTCTTTAGGAACAGTTGGGAGTATGATGAGGAGCATGGGTTCCAACGTTAGATAGCCCAGTTCCTAATGAGGCTAAGCCCCAGTTTTCTTATCTGCTAAGTATGGCTGCTTATTGCCTTGTCCAGGTCCTGGTGGGGACCACTTGAGCTATAACAGCTACTTTTAAATGTTTTAAATTTAAAATGTTTTAAATTTAAATGTTTTAAATGTCCAGACTATGAAAAGATGAATAAGTAGGACAAAGAATTGGATTTCTCTTTTTGCATTTCCAGAAAGATGCCTATGCTTCCTCAGTGGAATGTGGAAAGGCTTAAATTTAATTTATAACAAGCCAAATTAAACACCTGAAAACTGTGTGCTGTTCATCTTTTAATTTTGCTGCGGCAAAATCCCAAACATAAAGCTGAAGGAATGGAGACTATCCAAGAGAACACCGTGCACAACGGTGGTGCTGGGTCAGCCTGTCTAGAGTGCGCTCACTAACGACTTGTGGCTATAGAGCATTGGCATGGGTGGGGTCATCATCCCACAGGAACTGGATTTTCAGCTTCATTTTAATTTGTTTGAATTTAAATACTCATATGCTCACTTCACGGGAAAGAGCAGTATCAGAGCAGGTTTATATTTCTGATCATAGGAGAAACCTCCCCCACACCCCCTTTTTTTACATGCAGTAAAACTTAAAGAATTACCATTTGGTCCAGCTGTTCAACTTTAGTAATTTACTCTAAAGATATGATAAGGGATGTTCCCATAGTAGATTATTCTAGGTATAAACATTCACAATGTTGTTTGTAAGTATCACAATAAAATGATGTGTATATATACATGTTACACATACATATGAAAACACATAGGTGTGTTTGCCTTCCAAAGAAATGAGATTAGCAATGTACTCACACACATGGCAATATTGCAAAGAATCTGGATTTAAAAAAAAAATCACAGGCACCCAACTGTTAGGATGTTAGCTAGCTATTAGACACTAAGTCAAACGATATACTATAAAGGAAAGTGAGTTAGGAAAACTTAGGTGAGAAAATCAGGTTAATAAGTAATAAATATCATGCAGTTACAACTATGTGGGGGGATTTTAATTCATAGGAGAAACAACTAGAAGGAAATGCATCAAACGATTCTTTTGGGTTGGATGGTATCTAGAAGAGGTATTTTAGGTTATGTATTATTTTCTTCCTTGTACTTATTCCTTTAAACAGGCACTGTTAATGAAATAAGTAATTTTAAGACCTTTCAACCGAGGAAGGTCTGAATAAAAAGTAGCTGTTTCCATGGGGTGGGAATGGGTTATAGATAGACTACAGCCTCCATAGAAGGGGAAGAGAAGAATGCAGAACTGCAGAGTAGGACAGGGCCTACCAGCAGCAGTTATGGTGATAACTAATGTGGCCAAAATGACCCCAAAGCTGCTATACTTTGGAGCATGAGTGCGTGGTTCTGACAGCCCTTAGATTTATACTGATTGTAACATGGTTCACCAGGGAGTGCCCATGTGTTAGTGACTCCAGAGCTGTCAACAGCAGTTCCTGCCACCTCTACCCTGCCCTCCAATGCACATGTGCCTTGATCATTTCTCCTTCTTCCCTGCTAAAGACTTAATGTGCTTTCAACGACCAGTCTGATAACTTACTTTAGTGTTTTGCTTTGTGTTTATACAGCATTGTCTGATTTTGAGATCATTTTGTTTCTGATGCACTCAAACTACGTGATCGGGTCCTAGAAAACCTGAACCATTTGTCCATGTCATCTGGCTACCTTTATTAGCATGGTCTGTTTACTCCCAGTCAACAAATCAGGGTAGTAGCTTTAGGCAGACCTACTTTCTCATGAGACAAGAGAGGTACTGCGGCAATTTGCAAAGGGGATGAATGAGATGAGTCTCCTGTAGACCAGGCTTTGGAAGAGACACCTGTTAATGCTATCAAATTTAAATCAGCCCAAATCAAGCTTGAATCCAAGCCTGACCTCTTGTTCTCGGGCCATATGTCTATCTACTTCGAGCAAAAGTGGCTTCTCTGCACATCACCTTACTCCTTGAGCACATGAAACTCAACGCATGCTTTCATTCTCCTATTTGGCACAGCACATTCTCACATAATATATGATCGCTAGATGGCTAAGGGAGATATGCTGAGAGGGAGAACAGAGAAGGAGCCACCTTGAACAAAGCAATTATGGCCTCTGACTTAAATAATAGAGTGTTCCACAGCCTATTCGATCCTTCCATATTCCCAAAGAAGATCACTAAGCTGATAGATAACTCGAGCTGAGAAAAAGCAAAAGATGTAGCCATGAGTTGCATGGGGCTACTCTTCAGCAGAACGAGTCTTCTGAGTACAAATATGACAGGAGAGTTGCTAGAAGGCAGTAAACTGGGAGGCCTGGGAGGAAGCTCTGCACCTCTGAGTGGAGAAGGAACTCAGCTCATATTGGCTAGTGTCTCTGCACCTGAACACAACACCTCGCATACGGCTGACACACACAAATGCATGCACACACACGTTAGTGGATAGATCTTGTATCAGTTTTGCTTCACTGTGTTCTTTGAGCACAGAGCTCTTCTGAATGCCTTAACTGAATACCTCTGTAAACTTGACAACTCAGAGTTCTGTCATCAGAAGTCTGCAAAAAAAAAGTCTGGGTTATCCACTCAGGCTCCTGAGTTTGATTTCAAGATATTGGCATGTTGCATTCTCATCTGGAGCCTGGGGTCCTTTTCAGGCTCATGAAGGTGAAGAAGAATTCACTTCCTTGCAGAAGTAGGTATGATGTCCCTATTTGCTTGCCACTCCAAGCTCACAGGGGCTGCCTACATTGCTTGTAAGTTGTCCCCTTCAAATCTTTAGAGCTGGCAATGGAGAATCTACCTGATCTGAGACTTGTCTCATCTATTGACTCAATTTATTCAGAAAGTGCCTGGTTCCTTCTCAAGACTTAGATGGTAAGCCCAGGTCCACCAATGACAATGCTCTTTCAGAAAGTCAACTATGCGATGTAATATACCTAATGACAAGTGCAATTGTCCTGTTTCATACAGGATGCACACCCCAGGGAGAGGAACTCTCATAGATCATCTTAGAATTCTGCCAACCCATTTTCCAAGCAATATTGATCATATGGAAGCAAGTGAACATGCTACCAAAATATTGTTCATTGTTTAGATCTCCTCCCCCTAAAGATATAAAATTGTGTTTCAAACCATCTAAAAAGTAGAGGGAAGTGCTTTTTTTAAGAGTAAGAATTTGTGAGAAAAATCTATAGTTGTCACTGTACTTTGTAGAAAATGCTTTTCCCAGGAACAAAGCAAGGATATAAATAGTATCTCACCTCTCTTATTCAAATACTTGGAATTCTAGCCAGTGTAATATGGGAAGAAAAAAAATAAAAACCATAAAAACTAAAAAAGTAAAAATAAATATAAATAAAGCTATCTCTAAATGCAGATGACACAATTGTCTAGAAAATTCTAAGCAATCTCTCAAAGTTTCCCAGTCTAGTAAATTCAGAAGAATTTCAAAGATACAGAAACAACACACACAAAAAAATCAGTTGTATTCCCATATACTAACAAAAATATGTGAAAACCAAAATGTAGAGCTAGATGCCATTTATAATCATTAAAAGATGAAATATGTAAGTATAAGTTTAATAAGATATGTATAGGATCTATGTACAAAAAAATCACACCATTCTGATGAAACAAATCAATACAATTAGAGGCAGAAATGTAATGTTTCTGTGAATTTGAAGACTAAATACAATAAAGATGTCATTTTTCCCCCAGACTGATCTATAGTTTTAACATAATTCCTATCAAACTCTTGACAAGTTTTATTGCAGGCATAGACAAGCTTATTGTAAACTTTATATGAAAAGGCCCAGGCTCCAGACAAGCTCGAATAAGCCAGACAAAGAAAAATAGAGAAATAGATCTACCCTCAATGTAGCTATAGTAAACAAGACAGTGTGATACTTGCATAGGAACAGAGATGTGGATTGATGGAACAGAATAGAAAATGCAGAAATAGGCTCACACAAATCTGCCTGAATAATATTTGACAAAAGCAATTCATTGAAAGATATTCTTTTCAACAAACAGTGTGGGAACAACTGGACAAACAGACAGCAAATACCAAAGAAAACCATCACACAGATCCCCACAAAAGAGAAAGAAAATGTTCAAAGCACCATTAGTCTTGCTATGCCCAAGCTGGGAAAGATCACTGGTGTTTTCAGCTGGAGATCAGTTCAACTGCAACATATCCATGGATGGGATATTAGTGAACAATAAAAAGAGAGGAATACTAATACACACAACTCAGAGGACTCTCAAGCAAATTAAATTGACTTTTAAAAAAGCAAATCTCAAAAGATCACTCCACAATTCCATTTACAGGACATTCTTGAAATGATGAAATTATAGAAATGAATAATGAGCTTGGCAGATGGACTTACAAGGTAGAGGAAACCAAAGGTGATAGAAAGTTCTGCTTCCTCACTGTGCCAATGCTAGAGCACTAGAGTTTTGCAAGGTGTGACTATGGGGTGACCTTCAATAAAGGATACATGAAATCTGTCCCTATTATTTCTTAAGACTACATGTGAACCTGCAATTACATAAAAACAAATGTTTTCAAAGTCTAGGTCACATAGTAGAAATTACATCCATAGTAAAACAGCTGGGACCAATGCTGGGCTTGAAGAAAACACGGTCACAGATGAGCAATTAGACCATCCCCATACTGCTCAGGATAAGTCTTAACTGAAGAAAATTTAAGTGCAGAATGATCATGTTGTAAATGCCTTCCATTCTTGAGGCAGACTATACATCCAGTAAAAGTCAAGATTCAAATTGGTGGCTTGACACCTACTGAATCCATACATGAAGTCCTGAATCATGTGACAAAAATGCACTTATTGTGTCCTGTTTTCATAAAACAAGCAGTCACACACACACATATATACATTTTTAAATGCAATAGTAGCTATCAGTAACAGAATACTACATACAAATACCACCAGCTGATAACTGGTTTCTTTATAATTATCATCCTGATTAGTAAAAAATATATATATAATAGTTCTTTATCCTCAAATTTAAGCCATTCTCCAAACTATTGGTGTGAGAAAAAAAAGAAAAAACTAGACAGGAAGTGCAAAAAGAAATCCCCCACTCCAATGTCTCCCTTCCTTATGTTTTATAGAGGCTTTATGCTGACCCTATTCCTTCAGAAGAAAATCCACCCAAATGTATCCCTGGGGCCCAACATCCCCCACAGTGACTTGGCCCCCTCTTCTCATAATTCTTACTGATGCCTGGGAAAAACATTCTTAATTAGTTAACTTTGGGGCAATCATATCATAAAGAGAAAGCTTGGAATGTAGATGCCCAACCCAACAGTCCTCCCCACATACAAAGGGATGGCGAGGAGAGACATCACAACCGAAAGGCAGCCAGGCCAAGCCTCTCACGTCCTGAAGCATTTGCCCTCTTTATACCATTAAATCCATCATAACAGCAGATGTATGGAACTCAGCCTATCTTCCATCTTATTAGCCACAAATGTGCTGCCCAATATCCTCCCAGGACCCCAGAGAATGACACTGTATGTTCTGACCATCCATCTGAATGAATTAGAATAGAATTTTGATCTAGGTTCCCAGAACTAGGTACTCTGGTTCTCCTTGGCTCTGTCCCACAAGACATCCCACAACCCCTGCTTGGTGCTATGGATTGGTCCCTGGGAAGCACAGACTGAGGATATCCTGTGGATATCAAGAGTCATACTCATGCCCTTTCTGTAAATGACCACAGTACATATCTTGCTTGCATAGTGTTTATGCTTCAAAGCAGAAAACTGGTTTCTCCTGATGACACATGTGTACAGATGTAGTCTCTGTTCCTCTAGGCAGAAACAGAAAGTCCCCAGATCTTCATAGATGACAGTCTGTTCTTCAAACACACAACTGTGTAGAAAGGTTCTACTGGACGGCACAGTTTATACTCGCGCATTCAGCTCTGGCTTTATTAAACACTGCATTGCGGTTTGCAAACAGCTAGGTTTTCCCTAAAGGACTCTTCCTGTTGTTTGTGCCCTTGTGCTCTATTTTCAAAATAAGTATTTTTTCTCCTAGTGGCTCTCCAGATTAAAAGCAAATTCAATGTCTTTATTACCAATACAAGATTATAGTCTCATCTCATATAAAGTGATTAAACATAATCCTGCATCAAATATCACTCCAGTATTAAGTAGTCTCAAGACAAGTTTAAGAAAGAGTTCGGTTCCTTGCCTCAGTGGCAAATATTCACTCAAAGGCCTGATTGCTTCAGCTGGGACCTTTTCTCTCTTTTATAGCTTCTCAAATAAATGGCTTTGTTTAAAAATATTTCTCATTCTGTTTCCTCTCCCTTCTTCAAGAATGTTCAGTGTTATACATAGCTATAGCCAATCATGATATCCAGAGTTCAATTTGAGAAACAGCCTTGATATTTAAAATGCCTAACAACGATGCATGTATTTAAACAAATACCACATTTGGTAGGTCACCCTCAGTAACCTCAAAACCCCTCTCTCCAAGCAATAGTTCCTTTTGGACTACCAACAATCAAGCCGTGTAACTAACCCTGTGCTCAATTCCTTCAGATAAACCATGTGCGCCCAGTCAAGCCACTCTCCTGCTGGCGTTGGGGCCCGCCTGTCAGGCCCACTTCTCTGGTTAATGTCAGTAGCACTATGTATAAAAGGTGACTCCAGTGTGTACAAATGTTGATCTTTCAAGAAGTCATGCCTAGGCTCAGACACACATCCACTCTTTCCTCTACCAGGTCACCGGCAGGACCAGAGGACAGTCCAGGAAGGGACTTGCCAAAAGCCTGGTCTGACTTGTTAGGTTACACAGCACTTGGGACTTCCCTGCCTGAGATTAATCCATAATCCTGTTTTGTGTTTAAAGAACACTGGTTCTAAAGGTCTTGCCTTCGAGACAGTGTCAGAGGTGACGGGGACATGTTCTAATGCAGGGTAACAAATTAAGTGCCAGCGCGAGTGTGCCCTGGGAGCAAGGAACAGTCCGAGGTGGCACAAGATGCTGGCTCTCATCTAGTCATTTCTTAAGGTTCCTGAAGCAGACACTAAAATCATATTTTAATAGCTGCAGCGTCTGTAGGTAAAATTATAAACTAAACACACACAAGTAGGACCTGTCTATAGTTTTGCTGGAGGCTATGCAAGCTAAATGAAATAAAAATGTCACTGATGGGAAACACAGCCGGAGTCCAAAGAAACATGATCCTCGCTGATGTGCTTCCAAACTTCATCGGAATACCAAGTAGTAGAAATGCTCTCATCTCAGTGCTGAACAATCCTATTTTTATTACATCAAAATCGTTTCTTCGCTTGCCAGCTTCATTCTACCCCCTTTTTGCTACAAAGTTGATGTCCAGAAAGCTTCGTTTTTCAACTCTAGCAAACCTGATCAAAAAAGCAGGGATTCCCACTGCTGTAGAAACTATCACCAATATGTTGTCATCTGGATGCTTCTGCTAACGTAAAACTCTCCACCCTACAGTGAAGAAAGGGAACACCCAGGGGACGACACTGCTGAATGGAATGGCTGTGTGAACCCCTCAACAGGCTTTGACCACCAAGGTGTGGACAGAGCCAGCTGGGCTGGTGGCGTCTGCTTCAGTTTAGAGAGACAGAGACAAGGGATCCACACTCTTGCTTCAGTCTGTAACTTGGCTAGGCTAAGACATCACTTACAATGGTTGGCCACATGGCTGACCCTTAGAAAGACAAAAGTGAGCAGAGAAAAAATTTCCCACCTGAACATGGCCACTTAGATCCTGTTTCCAAGGATGGGGAGAAAAGCAGAGGAATGAAACCGTTGCTTGTGATTTGGTGTGTGGCACACTCACCTTTTCACCTTTTCTAGCTGGAGTGGGAAGGAGATCTGACCTTGTTTCCACAGAGGACTGACATTCTTTTTTTGCAAAGGGACTGTGTAGATTCGGTATGTGCATCACCAGCTCCCTGCTTGCTCCTCCTCCATGTTCCTGAGACACACTCTAACCCATTTTTGTATCATATCTGGATAATGGGAGTCCGACCTTACAATTGAGGAGACTAAGAAACTTTTATACCCACAATCACTGACTTCCCAAATCAAAACCTCATTGAAAGAGTCAATATGGTTTCCGCCAATTGGCAAATAAAACTTAAACACCCTCCTACAGTGAACATGTATCCCTGTACTTTCAGCCCCTACCCACCTATTCAAGTAAGTCCTGGGTCACCTTGGCCATTCCTCAAAGCCCCCATCTACTACCCTGGGCCTTATGGAATCTATTTTTTTTTTACCATACCTTCTTTCAAACTTCTTCCTCCCAAGTTCTTCAAGTACCTGGCATAATTTTCAACTGTGAGGTCTTGGAGTAAATGCCATCACGTGCAAAAGGTCCCATTGAGTCTCCTGATAAGGCAACCGCCCACCTCATGCCTATCTCTCCTATTCTTCATCTCAGCTGCCAGCTGGTTCCCTTGGTAGCATGTGTCACTGTTGTAAATGGCTTAGCAATTTCTTTATTGTCACTTCCCTTTTCCATGCCGAACTCTTTGCTCTATGTCCTTTGTACCCACTCTGCCCTATGAAATGCCCATCACGAGGCCTGGCATCCACAATGTTCAGTTAATTCATAGCAAGAGCTGGAAGAAACAGCAAGGTTTTGCATATGATTGCAAAGGTTTTGCATATTATTACAAAGGTTTTGCATATGATTTGCAGTGATTAAAACCATTCGCACCTGGTATTCTTTGAGAATGTACACTCTCATACTGCTCTGCCCTTCGGGCATCGAGCACCGAACCTGAAACTCTGAAGGTACAGCTCAACAGATTGCATTTTAACTCACTCTGCGCATCGTGATTATTCAGTTATGCATTCTTCCAGTTCACAGTCATGCTCATCCCCACAGGACTCTCAGACACTGATATCAAGACCTGCCCTAAGTGGGGAAGGCAGAGTGAGTGAGTTTGTACAGAGGGATTATCCTTAAATGCAAAGGGACTGTGCTCATTCAGTCCAGGGAAGGCTTGATTCGCGAGTATTTCTGTGCTTGGGGAAAGGTTGTGAAAGGAAGCCGATCTTTGCTTCATCCAACGCAGGTGGCAGAGGGGGCTGCAGCCCAACCAACTCTGTGTATGGCTGCTCAGCCCCCGGTAAGGTCCAGATTGCAATAAGGACTCTGAACTCCCTGCCCTCCCCTTGGTGGAAGGTTCCTGAGGACACAAGCATGGCCTTGTCACTGTTGCAACCTGAACTTGACCCAATACCTAGCAGAGTAGCCACTCACAGGTGGGTGTGGAAGGACCAGCGGCTGAAGTCATTCTCAGGTCTATCCAAGGGGCATTATCTGCCAGGTTTATCAGTGAACTAGCAGCTCGTATGTGGGAAAACATGCCAGGCTCAAGGAAGCCAGTAACAGCAGGTAAAATGAGCTCAGTTCAATCCTAGCCACCTGTCCGTACGCATCTCCAGCTAGGGTGCCTGGCCTTGCTAGCTGGAAAGAACGCATCGTGCCACCCAGGGCTGCTGTAGGAATTCTGGTACTGGAATTCTTCCTTGACTTGGAGGGCGGGGGTGGGGGGGATGAAGGGGTGGGGTGGGGGGTGGGGAGATGTCAGAGGTCTGTGTCATTGGTGTCATATGCTTTCCGTAAGCACTAATATGAAGGAGTTAGAGAATTTCACTCCTGCCTGGGCCATAGCAATGAATGTGATAGAGACACACAACAGTATACAACATGAGGAAACCCAGGCTCTGGGACGGGAGTGATGAAGGCTCAAACCCATGCTCCACCACTTACCAGCTGTGTGACCTTGAGCAAACCACTTACACTCTCTGGGCTCCCGCTTTTGTGGAGTGGAGATAGTAATACACTTCCCTCAGGGTCATAGGGAGGCCTAGAGATTAAAATATCCAAGAAACACTCAGCCCTGTGCCCTGCCCTTAGTAAGCACTTGATAAATGATAAGCATTATTTGCTAAAACTAACAAGAAGCAGCCCAGGATTCCAGCACCGTGCAAGTGGCAGAGGCCGTGTGACTAGCAAAAATGAGTTGGGGACAATACAATCAGAGAAGCAAGACAAGGGAGACAAGGCTTCCTGGAAGTGATAGCATTGCAAGGATGTTGTGAAGCAGGGGCCACAAAGTCAAACACTGGCAGGCAAAGCAGTCACAGCCACTAGGGAGGCCTCCCAGGCAGGGACAGGCTCCTTTGCTGCTGTTGATTCCCAGAATGCATGGCTGCATTCTATTACTAACAAAACTTTATCAAAAGAGGCAAAAAAAACTTCTGGCTTGATTGTCCTGTGGTATCTTATTGTTGAAGTGGTACTTCCATTTACAGAGAAATAAAAATAGGCCTAGATTTACCAAACACATCTGTGGGCTACATCTGGATCATGAGCAACCAATGGTGAGACGGCATTTTAAAAGAGGAGCAGGATTTTTGTCAAGTGGGGATGCTGAAAGCGTTGTGGTACAGAACAGTGTGGCTGGGAAGCCAAGGAGTGTTCTGGAAACCAGGGCGCTGTAATGGAAACGAGAGAGGAAGTGGTCAGGAGCAAGGAACTGATGGGGACATTTCAGGTAGGATTAAGCGATGGCAGGGCAGGTGGGGAATGCTGACGTGGAGAAAGGAGTCATAAGTGCAAAAGGAATAGAAAACTGACCCTGTCATTCTCCACCCCTCTCCCTCTTGCGGGACCTCAGTTTCCTCCTCTGTAAAATGGCCTCACCAGTTAGCTATTTGCTAGGCTCTTCTCCAGCCCTGCCCGGACCATTCAGAATGCCTGCAGCCTTCACCTGCAGCTCCCATGCCCTTCTGGGGGCTGTGGCTATAACTCAGTACCAGGAGGAAGAGGCTCCGCTCCTCTTCTGCTTCTGGGACCACCTGTACAGTCCCGGGGAACAAGATGCCTGAAGCACTCACTAGAGAGAGGAACCCCGGATGAGGCAACACATCAAAGATGAAACATTCGCCTCCACCAAGGCCCCAGTTGGGCCAGACTCTGGTCCATTGACCAGACCAGGCAGAGGGGAGGCCTGTCCTGCGGTTACTTCCCTGTGGTGGCTCAGGTGGAGGATAGTTTTACTAGCTGGAGTCAAACAGCCCAACAACCAGAGGGTCAGCAGTCGAACAGGCAGTCAGTCTAACGCCAGGGGCTCAGTTTTAGCCACCCTGTCAAACTGCCTTCCTTCTGGAGCCTTTCAAATTGGTGTCCTTTTTTTTAAAATGGTGCCTAAAGTCACATGGCTGGGCCATGTGCACATTAATCACCAAGTGCCAGGCTTCCTCCCCTGCTCTGGAGGGAGGGTGGCATGGGTGCTTTAGTTCTCTTGATGGAGGAGGGGAGGGGAGCACCAAGGCCTTGGATTCTCAAAACCTGGCTTCTTGCTGCAAGGAGCCAACTTGTCAGAACACTTATGGGGGAACAAGTGGACCCGCACACAGGAGTCTACCTTAGGGTGACTCGGGAGAGGTGACTGTCCGGGTGTCTCTCCCTCAAGAGCCTGGGCTGGAGAAAAGAGCCTGGGACTGCCTGGAAGAACAAAGGCTCGCACAGCCACACTGGGACACAGTAGCACTCCAGGGGCAGCGCCTGGACCAGAGATCACACAGACCATGGGCCAGTTCCTAAGCACTCTGGGTAAAAAGTCTTGGAGTTCTTCACCCTACAAGACTGAGAGGGACCCTCATAACGCCTGAGACTTGATTTTTCTACCAATTCTGGAAGATGGGAAGGGGTTTGCATGTTAACATTTAAGTTAATTTAGAAAACAAACACACTTTTGCATCTGTATATAGGGAATACATTTGGTCAAGTATAATTATTTACATGGAAATATGTATCACAAAGGCTTCCTGCGTTAGGGGAATTTTCTCCATCTGATTATGGGGACCTTCCCTCCATTACATACTCACCAACTAGACATCCAGATTGTTTCCTTTTATATACACTATGTTTAGGTTAGTCCAATGATTATTCTATAAAACAAAGGCAAATCCTATTTAAAAAATAAAGAAAATATTTATGTGTAGAAACATAAATATTTGTTTCCATTTCTTCTTAACATGGGACACAATATAGTCTAGGGTTTTCCCAAGTTCTAACAGCAATATCCCTAAGCTAATTACTAATAAAAAAAAATTAACAGTTGTACGTGTTTGCTCTATATGAGGCATTGACACGACACTCAAGAAGGTGACTAATGGCCTAGAGCGATGGCTTAGCAGTTAAGAGCACTTGTTGTTCTTAGAGAGGATCCTGGTTCAGTTCCCAGCACCCACATGGTGGCTCGCAACCATCTGTAACTCCATTTCCAGGGGATCCAATGCTTCCTTATACCTCCACAGGCACTGGGCATGCATGCAGTTCACTTATATACATGTAGGCAAAATACACACATAAAAATAAATAATCTTTAAAAATGTTTAAAAGACGGTGAATAACTGTATATAATCCCACTTATTGCTCACACTTTTTTTTTTGTTAGTACCATTTTAAAGTCGTAAAACTACAACAGCCAAAGGCTAAGCAGCTTTCCCACCGTCACACGGCTAGTCGATGGGATTTGAACCTAGGCTGCCAGGTTCCAGACCTGAAGATCTCTAAGAAAATGTGCTTAGGACATTGGTTGCAGGAGTTACATGTAGGGCCATTTGTCGTTTTTCAAGCTCCCTAGAAAGACATTCACCAATAACCAAAGCTTATTGCCACCCAGCGCCAGGCGTGTACTCATGTCTCCTTTCTTCCCATCATCCTCCTGGCCCTCTCTATGCCAAGACATGATCCGTGTGAACAGGTTTCATTTTTCAGCCGTACTCTCTAGCTCCGATGCACGATATAAATTCATTGCCCCAAAGAAACCTAGGGTGTGAGCTACAGCTCAGTGGTAGCGTGCTCACCTAGCATAGGTGAGGCCCTGCTTTCAATTACCAATAGAACACTCATATACTCAGAGAAAACTAAATTTACAAACTTTCCAAATACAAATCACTGACTCAACTGGAAACAAACCCAAACTGCTGAGACATATGGCACTCAGCATGGAAATCTAGAAGGCTTGAAAGATAATGTTTGCCAATATGAAGAAATTTGTTTTGCTCTAAAGTCCACAAACAATTTGGCTCATAAAGGTCACGGGGTCAGAGGCCTAGCTAAAGGCAATCTTCTTGTAAAGGAGAGAGCATCAGCTTCATGGCCAGCCAGCCCTGCTGAGGGCCAACCAAGACTGGAATGTGCAGATAATTATCTCCCAGGCCAGTCACGGCTGTGTGTCTCCTACAGTATCACCTTGAGAACTGAGCCAAGACATTCCAGCCAGAATGAAGGTTTATTTATGAAAGGATTCAACACTTTTAGATCTCATACTGCTTGTAGGGACACCAATTTCCATTCCCAAATATCCAATTTCTTCAATTTCACAGAGCATAAATGAGATTTCAGGTCCTTGTGCATGAGGGGAACTTTAAGAAACTAAAATTCTTTTTCTTCAATGGGGTAAAATTCCCTGCTAACACTTCCACAAAGTAAAATCACCACTAGGGGCTGAGCATTAAAAAAAAAAATCCCATAAGTCATAACACCACATTCAGGTAGATACAACGAATTTTTCAGACAATTCCAGCTGCATGGCCTGCCTTGCTCTACTCCAAGTTCCAAGGTCATGGAGCAACATGGCTCCAGCTGCTCTAAATGAAGAGGGAAAGCAGTTCTTCCTCTAGCCAGAAGGTAGGACTCAAAGGCCACTGAGTCCCCATGGAGTCCCCACATGTCTGGTGGCCAGAAACAAGCAATTAATCCGGAAGGTTATGCAATGTTCTCCGTGGTGTCACAGGCCCAGCAGACATACTTTCTGAAGAACTGGCCAACAGGCCAGAGTCAGGAGAATGTGTGGTGTGTAACAGGAAGAGATGAGACCCGCTGAGGAGGGAATTGAGAAGCCTGACAGGAGATATCCCAGAGCTCTGCAGTGGGATTGCTTATGTGTCAAGAGTGTTTTAAAAATAATCATGGCCATGAAGGTCCCCAAAGTATAATCTACAGAGAGAGAGAGAGAGCATGATACCAATCACTTAATGACATTAGTGAATGACAAACTGAAAACAGTTTACAAAATAGGCACTAAAAATGAGAGAGCTTTTTGTCAGATGGTCCTTTTATTTTATAATACCTAACTGCCTAGGTATTCATAAGTGTGTGTGTTTATTTCCACATAAAAACCCAACCCTCCTGATAATCATTGCTATAATACAACAGCCATTCTTGTTTTCTAAAACAAAATGACATTCACACGTATACATACCCATACATACAACAAAGAAGGCTATTTGGAAAGACATATCTCAAGTGAATTTCCCTAAGGTTGGGCATATGTTGATGCACATCTGTAATCCTAGCACTCAGAAGCCTGAGGCAGAAGAATCACAAGTTTGGGACCAGCCTAGACTACACAGTTAGATTCTTTGATACCAATATTTAAACAATACATACGTACAGTTGTGGTGGTATTGTGTTCCCCCAAATATTGTGTACCTTAATAAACTTATCTGGGGTCAGAGACAGAACAGCCACAATGTTAAACATGAGGTTAGGCAGTGGTAGCACACGCCTTTAATCCTAGCATTCCAGAGACAGAAATCCATGTGTTCAAGGATACACCCAAGCATGGTGACCCACGCCTTTAATCCCAGAAAGCAAGCCTTTAATCCCAGGGAGTGGTGGTAGAAAGCAGAAAGGTATATAAGGCGTGAGGACCAGAAACTAGAGGCATTTGCCCTGGAGAGGCATTTGCCCTGGAGAGGCATGTGGCCTGGTTAAGCATTTTGGCCTGGTTAAGCTTTCAGGCTTCTAACAGCAGTTCAGCTGAGACCCATTTTGGATGAAGACTCAGAGGCCTCCAGTCTGAGGAAACAAGACCAGCTGAGGATCCGGCGAGGTGAGATAGCTGTGGCTTATTCTGTGTCTCTGACCTTCCAGTGTTCACCCCAATACCCGGCTCAGGTTTGATTTCTATTAATAAGAACTTTTAAGATTCATGCTACATACAGTATTTTCAATTCTGAAAAGACAAGGAAGTGGAGTTATATAATATTCTATTTTGAAAATATGAAAAAGTGAGAGAGCGGGAAGGAGGAAAGAGGGGGAGAATAGAAATGATGTCTGAATGTATTGTTCTTGATGAATGATCCAGTCACTACTTAGAACAAATATTACAGAAGTATTCAGCATACTTCAAGGTCTAGAGAAATGCCAACAAAGTACTCTCCTGAGGGACCATATGAACCCAGGGTGTGAGGTAGATAGGATTTTCTTTACTTTATGCACCTTACATTGTAACTGCAAGTTTGCTTAAAATTGTTTTACAAAAGGAAAAAAAATGCCTACAGGACAAGCTTTGCCCTAGAAAGCTGAGGGTACAGGCTATTTCTTAAGCTCACTCAGCTTGACACCCACCCCCAACATCCCTGCTTCCCACAAAGTCATCCTGCATCACCTCAAAACAACTGTTTTGTCCCTCTAGGAAAATCTCACTTCAAGAAAGAAATTCTAAATAATCCACTTTCAGGTGAATAAAGACCTTTCAATTGCCCGCTCTTCCCCTGAAGTTAGCACCATGTTTCTGGTCTCTTCCCAATTTGCTGAAAGATTGTGGCTGCTGTTGTTCAGAGACACCTGAGGCCACTGAACCAGAGGGCAGGGAGTAAGTGGACTGATGACTCATTTTATGCAGATCTTCCAAACACAGCACATTGAAAAAATACTCTCAGTGTTGTGTTCTGAAGTTTCCTGATTCTATGATGGAGAGATGTAGCCTGAGAAGAAATCTCAAGACACAGAGCCAAAGTTAGACAGCTGCCACTTTTGTATGAACTAGCTTCCCAGCAACTGGAGCCATGGGCTCGCACAGCCCTCTCTTCCCTCTCTTGGCCTCACTCCCTTTAATGTTAGCCCTGGTGAGGCTGGACGTTAGAGGCTTAGCCTTTTCTCCTTGAACACACAATTCTTCTAACACCCTCTATTGGCTAGGAACGAAACAGAAGCTCAGCGCTCGGAGGCCACAGACTGCTTCCCTCAGGTGTCACCTTGAACTCCTGAGAATGCGGCCAGCATTTCTCTTCTCTAGGGTAACCTCCTCCTACCTAAATCCTTACACTGTTGTGACAAACGTAACTTCATTCTCAGTCCATCCAGAACGCTGCCTCTCTACTGTTTGTCCTGATTCTGAGGGCCGCTTGAACACCATCTCACGAAACTGGGAGCCCCAAGCTGGAACCATGTCTGTAATTCCTCTCTGGACGTCCTTTCTTCTACTCACTAGCCATACCCGCAGTTCTTTATTTTAGGACATGATCCATTTTCAAAAATTCTATGAAAAAAACTGAACAATGTAGAACCAGAGACTTTTAAAAGACCAAATGAAATCTCACCTTTCAGGCCTACTCTAAGAAAGCAGACAGACAGCTGCCCCATGTTCCATACAAGTCTTTTCATGTGGAGGTGCATGAGTGTGCCCGAGTACACATGCATGTATATGTGCTTGGGGGTGGAGGCCAGGGCTCAGTGTCCTGTTGTCTTCCTCTAATACTCTTCCACTTCAGTTTTTGAGATGGCCTCTCACTGAACCTGGAGCTGGCCAGTTCAGCTAACCTGGAGCTGGCCACCAATCACTAGGGCTCCTCCTGCCTCTGCATCCTCAAACTAGGATTACACACACACACACACACACACACACACACACACACACACAGTGCCTGACATTATTACATCAGTGCTGGGGAATCGAACTAAGGTCCTCATGTTTGTACAGCAAATACCTTACCAAGTAAGCCAGCACCCCAGTCCCACCATGCTTCCTTTAAACTTAATCCACATCATAATTGAAAAGCATATATTTGTGGTACCCTGATTAGGATCAAGGAGTACATTTATCAGGATATGAATGGTTTTCATGTCAATCTCAACTATTTCAAAGTATAAAAGTCCTGCTTTTATCTAACATTTATATATATATTAAATATATCTAACATTTTTAGATATATTTATTATCATTATCATCATCATTTGTGTGTGTGTGTGTGTGTGTGTGTGTGTGTGTGTGTGTGTGTGTGTGAATGTATCCTTCTTGTATTTGAGTGACTGTGGAAGCCAGAAGAGGGTGTCAGATCTCCTAGAGCTAGAGTTACAAACAATTATAAACCACCCTACATATTCTGGGAACCAAACTCAGACCCTCTAGAAGACAGGAAACACTCTTAACTGTTGAACTATCTCTCCAAACCCTATTTTTAACACTTCTTAAAGTAAAAACTGAACTAGATTTCAAAGGCAGGTATGTAAGGCTGGTATGATGGCACACACTTGAACTCCAGTGTTGGGAGACTAAAGCAGGAAGACCATGAATTCAGAACTAGTCTCATCTAGTGGAGAGCAGGTTCCAGTCAGCCTGTGCTATATAGTGAGACACTGTTTCAAAACAAGAATTCTGAAAGCTCCTGTAATCACACAATCACTGCTGCACTAGCAAAGATTATGATCTGGGATGGCTTACCAAAGACATTTGCAAAGAACAGGCATTAAGGGGTCATTTTAACCAACTTAAAAAAATGAAAGGTCTAAATGTGATATAGTATTCCAAAGATTGCTATGCATGCATGTAGGATATAAAGCCAAACTCATAAAACAACAGCCATTTATATTAATTTATAAATAAATGGCTGCATTTTTTTCATAATTTGGGCATTTTGGTAGAATTCTATCATTTGATAGCTCTAACTTTGTGACATAGTATGCTGAATTGGTTTGGATGAATGAGTGAGACTCAGTATCTGCACTAGCGGTTGTTATCCAAGAAGATCTAAGAAGTCCACATTGCTGCTGTCTGGAGTAACATCTTTCCTCCCTTCCTTCCTGTGAGTGATGGAGGCAAGGTAAACACCCTCCCCTTTAGAACTGCATGTATGCACAAAGACAGTGGAAACAGTGAGACAAAGACATTGACTTTTTTAAAATTTTATAATTTAATTTTACATATCAGCCACAGATTCCCTTGTCTTTCCTCCCCCCTTCCCCCCAGCCCACCTCCCATTCCCATCTCCTCCAGGGCAAAGACTCCCCTGGGGATTGAGTTCAACCTGGTAGATTCAGTCCAGGCAGGTCCAGTCCCCTCCTCCCAGGCTGAGCTAAGTGTCCCTGCATAGGCCCCAGGTTCCAAACAGCCAGCACATGCACTGAGGACAGGTCCCAGTCCCACTGCCTGGGGGCCGGCCTCCCAAACAGATCAAGCT
Organism: Peromyscus attwateri; assembly: GCA_902168425.1. NCBI lineage: Eukaryota > Metazoa > Chordata > Mammalia > Rodentia > Cricetidae > Peromyscus > Peromyscus attwateri. The sequence goes on along the minus strand of CABHPP010125065.1, from coordinate 64,601 downwards.
AATCAACTGTCTCACTTATCCAGAGGGCCTGATCCAGTTGGGGGCTCCTCAGCTATTGGTTCATAGTTCACGTGTTTCCATTCGTTTGGCTATTTGTCCCTGTGCTTTTTCCAATCTTGGTCTCAACAATTCTTGCTCATACAAACCCTCCTCTTTCTCGCCAATTGGAACAACAAAGACTTGGTGTGACGTTGTATTCATTGTATTACTGTAGACAGTGAGAATGCTGCATGAGTGAATTCCTAATGATTATGGGTGAGGGATTATTAAAATAATTATTTGAGGAGTAGGGAGACGGTTCAGTTGGTAAAGTGCTTGCTTTTCAAGCACACACACTGAATTCAATCCCTAGCACCTCCATTAAAGAAATAAAAAATCTGGGCATAAGGATATGTACTTATAATTGTAGTTCTGGGGAATCAGAGATATGTGGATCCCTGGGGCTCCCTGCCCTGGGAGCCTAGCCTACTTGATGAATTCTAGGTCAGTAAGAGACTCTGTGTTTATAAACAAGATGGACAGTACCTGAGGACTGACATCAAGGTTGTTCCTAGCCTCCACTCATGGTTCACACATTTATGTGAACCCACACACATACAGCAAAACATAAAATCACTAAATTCTCAAGCTGGTGGCACAGGCTGATACAGGAGGACTGTGGTGATATTTTATTTGTGCTCCAACATATAAAGCTTGCCTGGGGATCAAAGGAAAAAGCCAGCCACTTTATTAAACATAGAGGTCAAGTAATGGTAGCACATGCCTTTAATCCTAACATTCAGGAGGCAGAGATTCATCTGGGATCTCTGGGAGTTCAAGGCCACACTGGGAACAGAGCCAGGCGTGGTGGCAAATACCTTTAATCCCAGCACTAGTTAATCATAGAGGCCTGGAGGTCTGTATAGACAGACAGGAATTGATAGAGCTGGGTAGAAAGAGGAAGTGATGTAGCTGGGCAGAGAGAGGAAGTAAGATGGCAGGGCACAGAAAAGTATATAGGGTGAGTATACAGGAAGTATATCTCTCTCCTGGGCTGAGGATTTCCTAGCAGTAAGAACTTGTGGCTGCCTTTTTCTATCCCTCTGATCTTTCAGCCTTCACTCCAATATCTGACACTGGGCTTTTTTTTTAAATAAGACCGTTTAGCAGTTTGTCTTACAGAGGACCACTGGTTCAAGGGCTGTCTGGCTACAAAGTGAGTTCAAAGCCAGCCTGGGTAATTTAGTGAGACCCTGTCTCAAAATAAAATGTAAAAACATGGATAGGGATGTATCTCTCAATGGTAGAACACTTGACTAGCATGTTTCAGATCCTATAGTTAATCCCTAGTGTAGAGGAAGGAAGGAAGGAAGGAAGGAAGGAAGGAAGGAAGGAAGGAAGGAAGGAAGGAAGGAAGGAAGGAAGGAAGGA